>PVJN01020849.1:0-35422 GCA_004026805.1 Lasiurus borealis | reverse complement strand
GATTCAGAGTAATAGAAAAACCAACTTCCATATTCCATATGTATTTTATTTAAATGGAATATTCTCAACTTCCCACTACACAGCTGTTTGATCTTCCTACAAAATGCACAAACTCAACAAGATAAAAACTGAAGACATTATCACTACTTTAAAAATAGGTCCCATAGTTATATGTAGACTTACTCAACAAATAACATCATATCCCATCTAATTAACTAGACTTGGTACTTGAAACCCATCTGTTTTCTCAATCTTACCCCAATGTCCAATTTACTATAATGTGCTGTTATTTCTACCTCTAGAATAATTTAGCAATCCTCACTGATATGACTTCAGTTCAGAATCCATTGTTTCTCATATATTAAGTTGATATCCTCCAAACTTTTTTATGCAATTAAGCATTTATACCACTATTGAATTTCCTAAAACTTTATTACAATATTTCTATAGCACCAATTAGAAAAAAATCTATCTTTCTTAGAAGAAAGGCCATTCATGATTTGGTGTTTTCCCTATCTTTCTAGCCTTACCTTTTACTATCCCCCTGATTCATCTTGAACTACCTGCGATTCCTTGAGTACACCAGGCATTTCAATGTCTCTTTGCCTTTGCAAGTGCTATTACCTATGCACGGAATGCTTTTCTTTAATGTTCTATTGCCTGATATGCCTCCTCACTCATCAAGTCTACAACAATGTCACATCCTTTGTGAAACTCCTGAATCCAAAAAGATGCATTTTACCTTTTCCTCTGTGCTAATATAGTGCTTTGTGTTTAACTCAATATTACCATTTCCCTTACCATGTCTATCTAAAGTCTACACTTGGATGTAAGTTCCTTGAATGAAAGAATTGTGTCTCACTCACCACTTTAAAGCTACTGTTCAATACTAGCACATTTTGTGAAAGATAGAGAGCAGGTCCTGGAAAAAGTCCTGTCATTCAATGTTGTTTCATTATGATGTTGATGAGATGCCTAGGAGCGTCATTCTTTTTTATTATTATTATTTTTATCGTGTTACATGTATACATATCGCCCCATTGCCCCCCTTCCTCCCAGGTATACCCCAACCCCCCAGTGTCTATGTTCATTGGTTATGCTTATATGCATAGATACAAGTCCTTCGATTGATCTCTAATCTATCCCACCTCTCCTTAATCTTCCTGCTATAATTTCAGTCTGTTTGATGCTTTACTGCCTCTGTATCTATCCTTTTGTTCATCAGTTTACAATGTTCTTTATTATCCACAAATGAGTGATATCATGTGATGCTTCTCCTTCATTGACTGGCTTATTTCACTAAGCATAAGGCTCTCCAGTTCCATCCAGGTTGCTGCAAATGGTGAGAGTTCCTTCTTTCTAATGGCAGCATAGAATTCCATTGTGTAGACATACCACAGTTTTCTGATCTTCATTCTTGATAATATCAAAGAGCCTATGGTAAAATTGGCTTTGTTAAATGTCATTTTGCTTAAAGTTGCAGTAGCGATCCATGACATGAAGTGAGGACTTACTGCAGTGCAAAATAGTTGTCAAGTAAATAAATGAATGCAAGTATTTGTGTAGCATGAATGGTTAAATAATAACAACCCAGACTGCTTTAGCCCGGGGAGATATTGGTTCATGGGCAAGTGAACTGTTGAATAATAAGGCAAGATAGTTTATACTAGTACTTACTTCAAAAGACAAAAGCTAGGACATTATAATTTTCTCTTACTTACACCCTCCTTACACACACACACACACACACACACACACACACACACACAAACGCTCATTCACCACTGGCAGCACAAAGAAAAGGTACTATCTGGGAGCACTAGCAGAGACCTGTGTTCTATATAACTACGTGTCGGAGACCAAATATTGTTCTCACTAGGTGGATGTAAACAGGAGGCCAGAAAGCTGGCCAACCTTAATTACTCTGAAAGGTCAGAGCTGATTACTCATTGTTTAGTTGAAACTATCTGTTTGTATCATGTTAATTTCTGTTATTTCTGGCCTAAAGGCTAGGGGTGTGTCCCAAAGCCTTAATAAAAGGGAGAAAAGGGCCAGAGCAAAATGGTAGTCCTTCCCACTAGAGGAAGGCTCCCGCCTGGCCCCCCAATATCGCCAAATTAATGTTTTCTAGTCTCTCATTTCGTTTGCGTGCGGCCTCCTTCAGAACCCGAACCCTGACCCGGGAACCCTGAACCACGCGGGACATGGAAAGGGGCTACCACAACTACGATCTTACTACTCAAAATGTACGCCAGGACCAGCAGCATTGTTATCTCCCTTAGAAATGCAAACTCTTAGGACCAACCCTAGACCTACTGGATCACAGTCTACGTTTTAGCAACATTGATTGGTAGCACATAATGTTTGGGAAACAAAGCATTAGAAGACACCATATTTCATTAACTCAGAGATCTGCTTAGTAATAAATAACAATATTAAATTACTAATAGATAGAATAGTATATATAGGCAATGAAAATTTTAAAACCAAACACTGATCCACAGCAAATAGATAGTAAGAGTGTTCTGTATTAACCGTAGGACCTTTAGCATACAGGAGAATGATCTCTCCCTCACATTCCTGTAAAATGTGGATCAGCACTAAGGGAGGAAAATGTGAGTGTGCATTGCAGAACCAAGGAGAATGGAAAACAAGGATCTAGACAGGACCACAACATGAGGATCATATATACCCACTTGAGCAAAGCTTAGACCCATGTTCAGCAAACTGTGGCTCACAAGCTGTGCTTTGCTGCTCTGTTGACTAATGAGTTTGCCAACCACTGGCTTAGGCCAATTTCTTAAAGACAAATATTAGAAGTTAATACCCTAATTATGTGTAAGTGTGTATGTGTGTATTGTAGTACAAACACAGACACACACACACACACACACACACACACGACTAATAATGCTCAAATTAATTGTTTTTGTTCCATACTATGCATTTAGACATTTTCAAACAGTCCTTTATTTCATTTTCTTCTAAAATTTTAAAATAAGAAATAACTCTTTCCAATATTTCTAGAAATACCTGAAACAGACAGAACTAAACTGTGTAGGATAAATTTAAAAGCTGAGGAGGACCCTTGGAAAATAATGGCCTGAATAAAGTATATTTCAGTCTAGATTTGTTCCAGTTCCACAGCCTCGTGCCAGGCCTACCACTCAAGGGGAAATGAAAGAATTGGCAGACATGTCAGTAATCCTAGCACCAAATGCAATGTCTTCTCAATTAACCAGATATAAAACACAAACATTTCTTGTTCTTTTATCAGAATGGATAGGGCAGTGTGCCTGACTGGATTTAGCTTAAAAGTAATATTTCACTTCTTTATATTAATTAATTAATTAATTAATTAATTAATTAAATGAGCATGGAAAGGTGTGAAAGGTAATTTTTTTCTGACAAAAGGAATATTTTTCTAACAAAATCATTTGCTTTATAACAAATAAAAAACATAACCAGAAGAGTTCAATAGATATTAACATCATAAAAGGTGTCCATTGCCAGCAGAGTTCATTCAGAATATTAAGACTGCGTCCTGGATATCCCTTGTAAAATGATGGACAACACTCCCAGGAACTTTCCCTTTACTTACTCCTATATTGTAAGAGATTCTCATTCCATTTGAGTTAGTTCTTAGTAACCTATACAGACACACACACAAAAAATGTATCTTCCTCTTAGATCCTTGAATACAAAAAAAATAGAATAGCATCGAGAATTTGGTCATCTGAAATATTCAAAGAGAACCCATATAAAATAGGTAATTTCATTTAATGGTTGGAAAGTTAATTCTGTGGAAGAAAACAAGATACTCTTAATTAACTCTAAGGATAAAATATTTGTCTATATTCTTGAATGCATGAATCATAAGATGAAAGACCTTTTATAAGACCTTTTGTTGAGTCTTAGATGCTACATTTATTTTGACTGTGATCTCCCAGGGGTATCAGTTGTTATCTCCACAGTGAATTCAGCTGTAATTCAATACTTTATTGGATGTAACATCTTGGAGAGGTTATTTTGCTTAGCTACAGTTCCTTATCTATAAAATGGAGACATCATTCCTACATATGTATTAGAATTATCTTGAGCATGGAAAGAGATAACACATGTAAAATACATAACCCAATGCCACCACCATCGCCACCAAAATGACTCAAAGATTATGTCAGAATTGAGAAGAAATTAGCACACCAATCTAGCAATCATACTTTTTTTATTTTACATTTATCTTCATCATGCTCCAAAGTTTGATTCCCTGGAAAAAATGGATGTTAATTTTTCTGTCTTCTGTTTATTTCTCTCTTGGTTTTCAACATCAATACTAACACCAGTGCTATAACTGAACGGTCACTTCCATAGTTCTGAAAAGATAAATTACTTGTGTGATACTTTTAGCATTTGGTGAGTAAGGATCTGTGATTTTCATCTTTGTGGTAGAAAAGAACCAATGCTAGTCATAGAAACCAATGTTCCTAGATAGCTCTTAGAGAATCGGACTAATTTGGGAGCAATAATAGAATGTTAACAACAAAAAGCATTAAGTTGCTGAAACCGGTTTGGCTCAGTGGATAGAATGTCGGCCTTCGGACTGAAAGGTCCCAGGTTCGATTCTGGTCAAGGGCATGTACCTTGGTGGCGGGCACATCCCCAGTGGGGGGCGTGCAGGAGGCGGCTGATCGATGTTTCTCTCTCATAAATGTTTCTAACTTTCTATCCCTCTCCCTTCCTCTCTGTAAAAATATCAATAAAATATATTTTTTTAAAAAAAGCATTAAGTTTAGGAAGGAATAAAAGTGAAGGCAACAATTCAAGGAAGATCTAATAAAGAATTTCAGTTACCATTAGAATATATTTTTAAAATAAAGGCCCAGGGTACTTGGATTAATCTATCATTTATCTCACCTATGAGGTGGATCTGTAAATGACCTAATTGACCCACAGCTGTGTTCAGTATCTTATGCAATGGTGGATCAGGCAGAAATAAGATGTGTGGGCAAAGGGGCATTAATGGAAAGACTGAGCTAGAATCAGCTTCTCAGATTCTTTGCTAGAGTGTCCTGACAGCTTCCACTGTTTGGTTTTAAACTTGGAAATTTTTTTTTCTCATGTGATTATTACCGTGGGATGTCTCTTAAGGATGGAACACTTCCTTTTTCTTTTTATTGGTACAAAAAAGAGATTTCTGCCAACTTACACCATCAAATCACTTTCTAGTCATTGGTGTGCAAGGTTTAATTGTACAGTGGCTACTTACAATTAGCAGAGATGCATGTTCCATGGAATCCAAAATGCTTTCCAAATACTGTCTAATGGTTCCTTCAAGACTGGGAAAGACACATTGGTATGCCGAACTGTTCAGGAGAAAAAAAGTGTGTCTTACTAAAGTAGTTTTGGCAACGTGCAATTGCGATGAATCCTTGAGAACACTGCCACCTCACTCATGTATGTGTTTGTTGCTTCCCAAAATAACATGCTGGTATGCAATTTACATGTAGCAGTTGAAAATATTACTGAAGTAAATTATATCTATCTGTTTCAAAAATGACCTCTGTTTTAGTTCTGGAATCATAACACTAAAAATCAACCAGTTGAGAGATTTAATTACTTAACTTTTTATTCAGGCCAAACTTTTGCTAGGAAGCATTTACTACTTTTCTAATTAAAAAAGCCTAAGAAGATAGAACAGGATTTCCATTTGTTGAACTTTCAAAGCTGAACTTTCCCTCTTTCCCAAAACAAGTTTCTTTATATTAATCACTGGACTTCTAACTCACTGCCCTTGCTTAAGAGAGGATTGGAGTATGACTCAAAGATTGACTAGACCGTTGCTCCTCTTACTGCACATCTGAGTTGGGTTGTCTAGGGTGAACTTTCATGTGTAACAACTGGTGAAGAAATAGTATTGGTATCACTTATATTCTTTTTTGTTAGTTAGCAGAGATCACCTTTCTCTCCTGAACTTCTTTACTTAAAATACGTTGGTTTGAGGAAAGAGAGAAGGGTATGTGTAAAATGAGTGCAAGCTACATATTATTTATCTGAGCATCATCTTAAAGTGTAGCAAGAGGGCAACAATGGTCCTCCGTTCAGGAGTGGGGTTTTTATTTGGGCAAACAGCCAGATAGCAATTTTTTTAATGAAGCTGATGCTTTAAGAACAGAGTTGAGAAGGTAGAAAAACAAGGTACCCTGCAGATAAAATGAACAGGGATCAAGAAAGGCAAAGAACAAGAGAAAAAGGAACCCACACTGGTTTGGCTCAGTAGATAGAGCATCGACCTTTTGACAAGGATCCTGGGTTTGATTCCGGTCAAGGACACATATCTTGATGGCAGGCTCAATTCCCGACCCTGGTTGGATGTGTGCAGAAGGCAATCAATTGATGTGTCTCTCTCATATCAATGTTTCTCTCTCTCTGTGTATCTCCTCCTCTCTTCCACTCTCTCTAAAAATTAGTGGGGAAACATCCAAATATCCTCAGGTAAGGATTAACAAAGAGAGGAGAGGGGGTAGGTGAGAAGAGGGAGAGATAATAAAGAAAAGAAGATGAAAGGAAAGGAAAGGAAAGGAAAGGAAAGGAAAGGAAAGGAAAGGAAAGGAAAGGAAAGGAAAGGGAAGGGAAGGGAAGGGAAGGGAAGGGAAGGGAAGGCAAGGCAAGGCAAGGCAAGGGAAGGGAAGGCAAGGCAAGGCAAGGCAAGGCAAGGCAAGGCAAGGCAAGGCAAGGCAAGGCAAGGCAAGGCAAAAGCAAGAGGAAAAAAATACCTAGACAATATGTAAGAAAGTTTTAGCTATTTTGAAAAGGTGGCCAGTGCGAATTTCCTGGCTGCAGAGTTAACCACGCTCCTGCTGCATATTGTGCCTGTGTAAGAGAGTTGAGTGATTAAAATAAAGAGCCTTAGTTACAAGTCTGAGCAGGTATAATAAACACATAAACCAAAAAGAGTCATGTTACTGAGATAAGGGAGACTAAAAGATTAACAGAAAGAATAAATATCTTGAGAACATAAAGAATTAGCAACATTTGGGGGGCTGACATGGCACTCTCTCAAGATATTAAACAGAAGCATCCAGCTAATTTAACTCAGAGTATAAAAGGGCACTAGCTGATATGTGATTATATAATTTTAAAAATAAATATATTTCCTGTTTAAAAATCACTAACTTAAGCATTTGAAGAGCTATACTCATAGATCCAACTATAATCTAGCTGTCCAAAATGAGACTCATATGTGGTAGATAAGCTTCTAGTCTTATTAACCCATTTTATCTAAAGAGTTGGATCATGAATTAAATATATATAATGTGTAAAAGTCAGGACTTTTAAAGTGCAAGTGACTGCAATAAACATATACTAGCAGATATATCAAAACAAATGCATTGGCCATTTTATCTAGTAAATTTAAGAGCTGTAAGATTCAATAGCTCAAATAATGTCACCATGTTACTTATTCATTTATCTGTCATCTCTAGGCAATGCTTTTCAGTCTGTTGCCTTCATGCTAAGGCAGACCCTCCCTGTAGTGGTATGGATGCCCACCTGCGGCTCTCCCAATGAGAAAATAATTTTATTCTTGAAAACAGTGGTTCTCAACCTTTTTTTTTTTAATGCTGTGACCTTTTAATACAGTTCCTCATGTTGTGGTGACCCCCAATCATAAAATTATTTTCGTTGCTACTTCATAACTGTAATTTTGTTACTGTTAATGAATCATAATGTAAATATCTGTTTTCCGATGGTCTTAGGCGACCTTGCTAGCAGTTTTTAACCTGTGGGTCGCCAGCCTAAGACCATCAGAAAACACAGGTATTTACATTATGATTCATAACAGTAGCAAAATTACAGTTATGAAGTAGCAACGAAAATAATTTTATGTTTGGGGGTCACCACAACATGAGGAGCTGTATTAAAAGGTCACAGCATTAAAAAAGGTTGGGAACCGCTGCTTGAAAACATCAGCAAAAACACCAATGTCTCAGTTTGGGCCATGTGTCCATTCTTAATCCAATCAGTGTTTGGAAGTAAGACTCCAAAAAGTATTTGGAAAAGCATATAGAGTCAGGAATGCTAGTATAAAGTCCTTTTAAATTAATGCAGCCTAGTTTATTTATTGTTATGCAAACATGAATAAAATATAAAATATAAAACATAAAATTTTATTCATGTTTGCATAAAATAATTCCATCTAGTCTAAAATCTAGAAAGAGGCCTAAACTCAGATATTATAACAGTTTTAAACTTTATCTGTTTTGAAATTTGTTTAATTCAAATAGATTTGGTCTGCTCCTCTTTTATTATTGATAGTTTTCCTAATTAATCTATTTTTGGAAAAGTATTAATAATGAATAAGGGAAATTCAAGTCTTTTTCAAACTATCAATAGCATATACTAATTCCCTGTTTTTACATTTGTATTTCTAGCAGATTTCTGTTATCTTTATATTATCTCCTTTCATAGCACAGATGGAATCTTTCATGGACATGTGTACAAAATGTTATTACCAAATGAGATTCCATAGTTTTAGTATTTTACAGAGATAATATTTTAAATTAAATATAACCATAAAACTGCTTACATATGCTTTATAACTAATTATTTTACTCTATTATCATCATAATCCACAACTAATACTTGGATCCTCTTAGTTAAAATTATTAAAACAAGTAAATAGCAAAGAGGTCATTTTATTATTATAGGAGTATAATTTTTAAAGTTATTTTTCCCCTTTAATGTGGAGAATACTAATATTTATAAAACATAAGGGGAAAATGAAATACACAAAATACAACAAATCAAAGTTTACAATATGCATGTAATGAACATACTAAAAAATATATATATGTGTATATATACATACATGTATATATACACATATATACATACATATATACATACACACACATATATATACTAGAGGCCCAGTGCCTAAAATTCGTGCATGGGGGATGGTGGGGTAGTTGATGTCCTTCAGCCCAGCCTGCTCCCTCTCCAATCTGGGACCCCTTAAGGGATGTCTAACTGCCCATTTAGGCCCCATCCAGGTGGGAGGCCTAAACAGGCAGTTAGACATCCTTCTCACAAGCTAGGACTGCTGGCTTCCAACTACTCACCTGCCTGCCTTCCTGATTGCCCCTAACCACTTCTGCCTGTTGGCCCGATAACCCCTTAACCACTCTCCTCCCAGCCTGATTAATGCCTAACTGCTCCCGTAACAGCTTGGTTATTCCTAACTGCCCTCCCTTGTAGGCCTGGGTCTCCCCCTTCAGCCCAGCCTTCTCCCTCTTCAATCTGGGACCCCTTGAGAAATGTCCGACTGACTGTTTAGGCCCAATGCATGTAGGATCGGGCCTAAATGGGAAGTCGGACTTCCCTCTCACAATCCAGGACTGTTGGCTCCCAACTGCTCACCTTCCTGCCTTCTTGATTGCCCCTAACCGCTTCTGCCTGCCAGGCTGATCACCCACTAACCACTCCCCTACCAGCCTGATTGATGCCTAACTGCTCCCCAGCCAGCTGGTGGGCCTAACTGCCCTCCCTTCTGCCCTCACCTAAAGGCTTGGTCACCCCCAACTGCTCTCCCTTGCAGGCCTGGTCCCTGCCAACTGCCCTCTCCTGCTGGCCATCTGTGGTGACCATCTTGAGTCCACCTGAAGGCAAGATCTTTTTGACCACATAGAAGTCATCTTGTGTGTTGGAGTAATGGTCAATCTGCATATTACTCTTTTAATAGATAGATTATATAGATAGATTATATGTTTATAATCTATATATTAAAGCATAAGTGACTGTTACAACCAAACAACCAGGATGACAACTGATCAACCAGTCACAATGATGCACACTGACCACCAGGGGCCAGATGCTCAATGCAGGAGCGACCCCCTGGTGGTTAGTGTGCTCCCACAGCCAAGCTCTCACGTCCCTCCACCCAGCTGACCAACCTCCCAGAGTCCCTCTCCCTGGCCCCCGCTGATAGGCCTCCATCACTGGCTAGGCTGACATACCCCACCTGTGCACAAATTTGTGCACTGGTCCTCTAATGTACATGTAATAGGATGAGACTAGAAAGGTAAAGAGGGGTGAATTTTATTCAGCTATCCATAATGAGGATATGAGTGCTTTAATAATTTATATAGATTTATCTATAAATATAAAAATCTTCCATCATTTAAATAATTGTATGCTAGTTCAAAGAACTAACTTTGCAAAAAATATAGACACTTAGGAAAAGCAAAAACAAAACAAAACAATGCATTAATACAATGTTAGGCTATGCCATGTTGTTTTCAATATTTATTTCCAATGTGAGTTTGTTTCCCACTTACACAATTTTAGGCCAGAAATGCATTGAAAGTCATTGTGCACTTTATAATATATTTACATTATAGATATATAGAAAAATTGTCCTTTAAATTATTTGCTATATATGTTTTCAGGTAAATAGGATAGTTTCTAGCAGTCAGAGCTATTCAACAATTGGAAATAGTGAATTCTTTGTTGTGGCATTTTGTGTGACCAAGCTGAATGGCTCAGATATCATAGAGAGAATCCCAGGTTGTAAATTGGGAGGCGGGCATACTAGATGAGATCGATAGACTTCAAATCTCCTAATTCTCAGATGCTATTAATTCTTAATCATAATCTGAAGATATTTTTCAATTGTTAAGAATGTATGCTTATCAAAATTGCTTAAAGCAAATGATAAATAATTCATGAAATTATAGTGGGAAATCATGTTTTTAAAATGAAATTCAAATTTACATGCAGACTTTCTGGAATGATATCGATATTTTAATTGACACGTTAGTTTTTTGTTGTTGTTTTGTTTTTCATGTTTGGGCAAGAGGCACAATGTTCTAATAGATCATCCATTCAGACATCTAGCCTGTCAGGCAGCTATTTTGTTCATTCATCCATAAAAATATCTTCAGTAGCAAATATGGGCCAGGTGTTTTGCTAAGAGCATGAGATATATTGGTGATCTTGATAGACATGGCCCCTGCCATCATGCCATTCTCATTCTAGTGGGAAAGCCAGACCAAACCAAGTCACCAAATAAATTAATTAAAATGGGTAAGGAGTTAGATACTATGCATAAGGTCTTTCTGAAGGGCTTACATTTATCTTGGATCTTGAAGCTTGAGGTGGTCACTTTGTGAAGAGATGGGCAAGGAAAATTTCAGAGGAACAAGCAATTACAAAAGCCTTAGAGGCAGCAAAGATCTGGCTGAATCAAGACATAACAAAGCCTTTATGGTTGAAGTCAGAGAGGAGAATGGCCTGAGATATAAACATAGATGAGGCAGGTGCCAGAATATGCACATATGGAGTTTGGATTTCCTTTTAAATTCAATGAGAAACCATTATATAGTTTATGGGTGGGAGAAATGTGATTTGAGTATTTTTAAAAAGACTTCAAGGGCATGTGAGTATGGAATTTACAGAAAGTGAGGAAGAGTAGAAGCAAGAAGAGCAGATAGAGAAAATAAATGTATTTCAGATATAATTTCAGCTGAAATTGATAGGATATGCTGATAAATGTAAGAGCTGTATTTTAGGCAATATTGAAACCTTAAACCAGTTTTGGAATTCTACTTAATAATAAGGACAGCGCCCTCCCTTCAATGATAGCAGCCCAAATATCTCTTATTGTTTATTAACAGTAAATTTCCTTCTAATAAGAGCCAAGAAGACTTACAGCATTCTTCACAAATAAAAAGTAATATTGTGTTCATCCTAAACAATATATATATGTATTGTTTACATATATATATATATATATATATATATATATATACTTATAAATACTATATATGAAGTGATTGGTATGTTAATTAACTATATGGTAGGACTCCTTTCTCATACATATATCAAATCATGCGCACTTTTAATACCTTACAGTTTTGTTAAGTATACCTCAATAAGCTGAAAAAAAAGGTAATATGCTGTATTAAATGAATTGATACAGGTTTCACTAATTCCCTTCAATATTTTGTAGCCATTCTAGGTACTGACTACTAAATTGTTTGGCAAATCAATTAACAATAAAAGTAAAGTAGTGGCCAGCAGATATGGTTTAGTGGTTGAGCATCAACCTATGAACCAGGAGGTCATAGTTCAAATCCCAGTCAGGGTACATGCCTTGGTTGCAGGTTTGATTCCCAGTGGGGGGTGTGCAGGAGGAAGCCAATCTATGATTCTCTCTCATTACTGATATTGCTATCTTTCTCTCCCCCTCCCTTCCACTCTGAAATCCACAAAGATATACTTTAATAAAATAAAATAAAGTAATGATCTACATCTGAGTAGCAGTTTAACCACAATGCTTTATTATTAATTTTCTTTCGGGTATTACAGATGTGTACAAAAATATTATGATCTCCATTTTACAGAGAAAGAAACTGGGGCACACAAAGTTCAGTTGACTTCCCTAAGATGACAAAACTGAAAAAGCAATAGCCATGGTGTGCACACCCAGGTCTCTGACTTTTAAATGTGGACTCATTCTGACAGAAAAAGACTGTCCCCTTTAATGTAGATTGCATCTGTCATGCTTTACCTCGTGCTTAAACATGAATTTGTATAGAGTGACTGCATTCAAATTTTGCTTCTAATATTCAGCTTGTAGGAATAGTCACAAGAAAGAAGGGAATTTAGCCTCTTTAGTCAAAGCTTGGCCTTTCTGCTTAGACTGCAAATTAGAACTGATTGTGATAGAGGTTTCCATGGTGTAGGCACTAGTCTCTCACGACCTGAGCTTACACCATCAACATTTAAAGCTGAAAGCCATTACACATCAGTAACTTGGGTCACTGCCGTCGTCATTAAGAATTGATGTATCACTTTATATTTGGGAAGAGGTCAATGAAATGTAGACAGATTGGAGTAGTGCTTAAATGGACAAATCTGTTCTGGCATCTTAGCATCACAGTAGCCTCATAGTGGAGTTTGTCTTTTTGATTTGTGACAGAATATAGAATTTATAACATAGTTCACAGTTTAAAACATAAAGAACATTTACTCATAGTGAACCAAGAAAAACACTTTGTTTATTTTGAAGTTAGCAGCTTCAACATTAACTATTCTAGGGCACCACTACAGTTATAACAGATCCAATTTACCCCTAGGTCCACAGGTAATAAGGGGAAAAATAGAACACTACTGACACATAGGAAGCTTACTTCTTATTGAAACAATTTAGAATACTTGATGTTTGTATGCTTTGAAGTCAAGGTACACATGGGTTTCTATTTTTGTCTGCTCCATAATAATTCTATGACTTTGGCCAAAATCGATTTGGCTCAGTGGACAGAGTGTCGGCCTGCAGACTGAAAGGTCCCAGGTTCAATTCTGGTCAAGGTCATGTATCTTGGTTGCAGGCACTTTCCCTGTAGGGGGCGTGCAGGAGGTGGCTGATCGATGTCTCTTTCTCATCGATGTTTCTAACTCTCTATCCCTCTCCCTTCCTCTCTGTAAAAAATCAATAAAATATATTTTTAAAAAATAATAATTCTATGACTTTAGATATGTCACTTAACTTTTCAGCACCTTTGTTTTATCAACATTTTTGGAGGGATTAAAGGGAAGATTCATAGGTATTACTCATTATTTCTGGCCACCCAGCCTCTGACCAGCTCCCATTAATCAAATGGGAGTTATTCCATATATCCTACTTATTTTTCTATCCTCCTTTGTGAATGTGATGCCAGTAGCTTACATGCAATGTGCCAATCACCAAAGTCACCTTAGAGTGTGACTTTACAGTGACTAATGCGAAGAAGTGGTGAGTCCTGCAGAAGTGGCAGCAGCCACAGCTGCTTTCACAGGAGCAGAGGTTGGCAGAGTTGTCGCAGAAAACATGTGGGCATTTGGAGTGGAGAAGGAAGTGCATCATTGCTGAACAAGTTCTGCTGCATGATTTAGGATTTCCCTCTTGGTTATTTGCCCTTTCCAGTGATTCTTTGGGCTTTCCAAAACTTTAAAAATAGTTTTCTGTTCTAGGTAAATCATATTGTGTTGCTTGTACAAATGAAACTTGACTTATGATTTTTAAAAATAGTGGGCACCCGCCAATTTTAAGTAGCAGGTTTGGAGTTTATGAAGAACTTTATATATATAATTTACCTTAGCCAGGAGAGTAACACAATGACAATTCAGAGTTTACAGTTGGAGAAATGTCTATTCAGGTTCTTTGTCAATTTCTCTTCTTTCTTTCTGTAATTATCTATAGAACACAACACTTCCTGCAATTTATTGGTCATTTTAGCTTTATAAATAACACACATTGGTTTCCTGACCATATTCTTGGTTACTTTAATAAATACATATCAGTCCAAATATGACTTCTCAGTCCTTAATCTTCTCTACTCTGATGATTGTGATTTATCATAATCTCAATTATATACTCCCAGTGTTAGATGTTAAATTATTTTACCAGCAACTGAAACTTCCCCCAGGATCTCAATAGTAATACTTTCTGTTGGACAATCTCTTATTTTTTCCCAGCTTGTACTCTCTAGAACCCCAACCCAACAATTTTTCTTCATGACTGAGAACTATAATCCTTTCCTCTGATAAATGTTCACTGTACCCTACCACTTCATGTCTCATTAGTTGTCCTTTGATTGTAGTCCACATCCATTATTAAAATGATGTTCATGCTCATTCTCCAGTAATCTACTCAAGTCTCACAGCTTTCATGCTGTCTATACACTGATGACTCCCCAAAGTATATCTTTATTCCAAGCAAAGATCATGAGCTCCAGATTTATTTTTCCAACTATTTTCTTTTTAATTTCCCACCTGGATTTCAAATAGCTTAACATATGCCAATTAGAATTTCTAATTTTCTTCTTCAAAAGTGATCCTCCTTTAATCTTCTCTAACGCTGTGAACGGCAATCTTCACCTTCAATTTCTCAGGTAAATATCTTGATCACATCAAACTTATCAGCAAATCCTGTTGATTCTGATTTCAAATATGCAATTCTATGAATTATCTCTAACATTGTGACTAATAATCTCAAGATTATTGCAATAGCCTTCTAACTTAAGATTCAGCAAACTTTGCCTGCAGGCCAAATTATTTTTTCATATCATTTGCACATTTTTGTATGGGTGTTAATCTTTACTCATTAATATGTTGGCAATAGCTAAATATTGTGTGTACTAATCATTTGCCTACCATATATTTTGCAACTATTATCTGCTAAATTTTAGTTTACTTTTTAAGATTATCTCTGGTCTAATTGATATATACATTTTCAATTTAATAAAATCTAGATAACTAAATTTTAAGTTCCCTGAGGGTATGGGCCTTGCTTAATCTAACTTTAATATCCTACTGTACCTAATACAGCAAAGATGCTCAATCAACATTTTTGATTGATTGATTTAAAATATTGCATTTCACTTGAGTTTCAATACACAGTGCTCAGGTAGCAAAGCAATAATATTCTGTAGTCTACACTAGCACTGACCTGTACCCTATCAACAGTCAGAAATGAGCTTTGGAGGATAAGCTGGTTTCTCATGTTCCACTGTGTCAGAACTCAGGTACACAGGGCAAGATGTAGGAAGCAGCATATAAATGCACAGAGGATTCCAGACAGAATCTTAAAGTAGTAAATGCACTTTCAAAAATGAAAAGGTTTACTTCAAGGTCCCGGTTTCTTACACTGTTAGAAATATTATTCTGGAAAAGTCTTTTAAAGAAGCTCTGTTCTCATAGTATGAAATTTTATACACACAGGGCAGTCAGGCTACCAGGGACTAGTTTTGTATTCTATAATTCATTTGCCACCTTCAACTGTTAGCTTGTATGTATGTTTATGTAAGACTATATTTTACATTTATTACCAGAACAAATAATATATATGCAGCAGCAAAAGAAAGTATTCCTACTGCCCCTGAAATAAAACCTTTCACTACAAATTTGAAGAATAAGAGAGATGACTGCCTAACCAATGCATTTCTTTCTCTCTCTCTCTTTCTCAAAAGAAATAACTATCTTGAAAGTTCACTAAGTTCATAAGCCTGTAAATGAGTTTTACAGATACAAGAAGAGTCAGGAGTGACAACATCTGAGCAAAAGAAATTTGAGGGAAGAGGAGAGAGAGAAAATGTACAATGCTCCAAACTCTATGTATTTATTAACATGAGACTCACACTTGATTTTTATATCTAAGCTTCAACTGGTACTTTATCTGTGTGCCTGATTAGAAAAAAAATTAATGATTTTGAATATTATTAAATATAGTGGAAAGCTACCATCTTGTGGGAAAAAATATATATATATATAACATAAAAGACTATCCTGGGAGTGACGCAGAGAAAGAGAAACAGAGGTACATATAGAGACACATTAGAGTCGCTGACTTCTGAAATGACACTTAGGAGAAAGCAATAACCTGATCCTAGTTGACCTAGGTACTCAGAATATTATTGCCAGTTATTTACTGCACTATGGAATATGATCTGGTGTTCCTAAATATCTGTGACTTTAAAAATCACCCGGAGAGCTTGTTATAAAGTCGTGATTTCCCAGATCTATCCTCCATCACTGAACCTCCACCCCACTTGAATGCTTCAGGATGGCACATGAACATCATTCATTCATTCATTCAAAAATTTTCTAAGTTATATATGTAGAAAGACAGATGATGATGATAGATAGATGGATAGATAGATAGATAGATAGATGATAGATTAACTAATTTTGTTGGGTGGAAAGGGATCTCTGTCCCAATCTCTGCCTCCATAGCTTTATCTTAACAAAAGGAAAGAGTACTAATCACATTGAATGGGGTTCTAGGTCTTCTATTAAAAGGCAGAATCTTAAGTTCTTTCAGTAGATATCACCAATTTACTGCATTTTCTATGCCTTTAATAGAGATTACTTTTATCCCTTCTATTACTGATTTTTTATAATAAAATGGTTATGAGGTTTGCACTTACAGAAATGTCTCTAACAATTTCTCATGAATTAATTTACAGCTTTCTCAAGCTTCAACCCTGGCTCCATCTGTAAAAGAAGAGAAAACAACACTTATCTACCATGCAGTTATAAAGAGTACAGATAATTGATGTAGATATATGATTTCGTTTGTAAATAGTAAAAATAGTATTTGTATATATTGACTGCGATGCCAATTTTGTGAGATGCATCATGAGTTATCAGAATAATCCGAAGTAAAAGACTTGATTTTACTGAAAAGTATAAAGGAAGAAACTAACTACATATTTAAAAAGTAATTTTCTAAGATTTAGCAAAGAAAACTCACCTATCTTCGTAGCTATGTAACTTTGATGTAGTTATTTAAGATCATTAGGACTCATTTTCTTCATATTTAAGACAACTACAGTACTTATTTCTACTAACTGTAATTACTATAAAGATTAAATGTCTTCACTTACATTAAACAAATACTATAGTTACTGGCATATTTTAAGTGCTATGAGAAAATTAGCTCTTTGGAATCACCATTTGGTCAAAAATATATAATTCATAGCCTGATATAAACTTCTTGAATCTCCTAATAACTCCCACAATTATTATTTCATTATTTAATTTATACATATACAATTTATTTTAAAATATGTATTTTAATTATTACAAAAATAACAGAAGGTTGAGTGTTTTCTCTCAAACCCATAATTCTTAATATAAAAAACAGCATAGTAAAATAAATATTCATACCTGGTAGAAATAAATTAAATGTATCATGTAATGAAACTGGACACTATTAAAATATATTTACCCATTCTTTGTTGGTTTTTCTATAAAATGATGATACTGAACAATGGTTAGAAACAATTTGACATGGAATTAAAATAAATATTTACACCTAAGTCTAAGAATCGAAAACCAGTCCCAGAAATTTTAATTGATGGTTAAGTTCTACACATGTACAAATATCTGGACTTCATTTTGTGTTATATATTTCAAACTTTACTTAAAATATTTTATTTATATCTTTGCTCCTCTATGTAATAACTCTGACAAAAGACATTTTGGAAGGTTGAATTTTATAGAATACTACAGGACCAGTGCATGAAATTCCTGCACTTAGGGAGGATCCCTCAGCCTGGCTTGTGCCCTCTCGCAGTCTGGGAGCTCTCAGGGAATATCTGACTGCCGGCTTAGGCCTGCTCCCCAGGTCTAAGCTGGCAGTCAGACATCCTTAGTGCTGCTGCTGAGGTGGAAGAGGCTCCCGCCATTGCTGCTGCACTCACCAGTTATGAGCCTGATTTCTGGCTGAGCCGTGCTCCCCCTGTGGGAGCACACTGACCACCAGGGGGAAGCGCCTGTGTTGAGTGTCTGCCCTTTGGTGGTCAGTGTGCGTCACAGTGACCAGTCATTCCACCATTTGGTCAATCTGCATATTAGCCTTTTATTCTATAGGATGAGAAACAAAATGACACTATAAACAAACCATTAGGCTTTCCATTAGTTCCACTGTAAAAAAAAAAAAAATCCAGTATTTCACCTAATATCAAAACCCAAGAGAAGGATTTTGCCTTTTGGACAGAGTTAAATAATGAGTCAAAGTAGACCAACTATCAAGCTTCAACAACTAGAAAAGACTGGATAACATTGCTGAACTTATTTTGAAAGATACTCAAGAGCCTTTGAGGAAACACAAAGCTGTTGCTGATCACATAATTTAATAATTTTTTGAGGAACTTCCACACTGTTTTCCATAGTGGTCATATGATTTTATAATCCCAGCAACAGTGCACACTTGTTTAATTTCTCCCCATCCTTGCCAACACTTGTTTGTTTGTTTTTTCTGAACTTCCAACCCCAGCCCCTATTTTAGTTTTTGTTTTTCTTTTTAATAGTAGTCACCCCTTTGGGTTATCTCTTTCATTCTTGAAAGATTATTTTACTGGGTACAGAATTCTAAGTTGGCATTTACTTTCGTAGTTTATACTCTCTTAGAATAGTCGTATTCTACCCTCTTTAATCTTATACAGTTTCTGAAATAAATGTTTTCTATAATTACTATACTTGTTCCTTACAAATTGGGTGTTTTTCCCCCTCTGGGATAGTTTCAACATTTTCTTTTTGCCTTTTTTGTTTGTTTCCTGAACATGATATTACTACTTTTATATTATTTTATAAAAATATATATTTTATAGTATTCATTATACTTCCTGGATGTGTAGTTTTGTATCTGTTATTAATTTTGGAAATTTCTCAGTAATTACTGCAAATATTTATTCTGCTCCTTTATCTCTAGTATTTCCATTCCATTTACACCTTTTGCAATCATATCACAGTTCTTAGATATCCTGTTTCATTTTGCTTACTCTTTTTCCTCTTTTAAGGAACTTGCAATGACATATCTTCAAGTTCATTTATTCTTCCCTTGGTTATTTCTAATTATTGACAAGTCCATCAGAGGTGATATCAATTTATTTGTATTTTCCCAGCATATCTTTCTGCTGATATCCTCCATCTGCTTGTGCACATTGTCTACATATTACAACAATCACTTAACATATTAGTCATAGTTATTTTAAATTGATATCTGGTAATTCCAAAATATGTGTCATATGTGAATCTGGTCTTGATTATTTGTGTTGTCTCTTCATATTGTACTTCTAGGATTCTTGGTGATTTTTTTGTTGTTGCAAGTTGGTGATGACATTATATATGTGGTAACAGGAACATTAAAGTTTTCCTACCAGTTTCTGGCTCCAATATATCTATTCCAGGTAAGCTGATCTTGGCTATAATTCTCAGTCTTCATCTGACTCTCTAAGTGTCCAGATAGTAGTTTGTCTTTGACCTCAATTTTCTGATAGTTCTAATAAAAGTCATTGATTTTCAGCTTGTTAAACATTTTTCTTATTGTTAAATTTAAAGATGATGACTTTGGACCTTAGAAAGTGTGGCTTAGTAAATTGAGCATCATCTCATTGATGGAAAAGTCACCAGTTAGATTCCTGGTTGGGTCACATCTCCAGATTGCCACATTAGTCCCCAGTCAGGATACATACAGGAAGCAACCAATCAATGTTTCTCTCCCATGTTGATACTTTCCTCTCTCTCTTTTTTCCTGTCTCTAAAATCAATAACATAGACTAATGATCAAGATCAGATCCAGAGAATGAGAAACGTTGATCAAAACATCAAACATCGGGGAAGGTTGGGGTTGGTGGGAATAAGGGGGAGAGATCAACAGAGGGACTTTTGTATATGCATATGAGTATAATCATTGGGCACAGACAACAATGGGGAGGGTGAGGCATGAGAGGGAATCCATACAGTGGTCACCATAACCTTAAGAGAAATTGTTTTATGAGACAAAGATTTTTAAATGAAACTCTGTAACATGAAAATCATTTTGGAAAGAAATAAAGAGAAGTTTCCTTTAAATGTCGTAAGGATTGTAATTGAAAGTCAATATATTTGGCCTCTTGAGTTGAGGTAAGTAATCTGTCTTTTTACTTCCCTGAAAAAGTTTATATAAAGTTACAAAAAGAAATTGACAGCCCATTTGAAATCAAATTGCCATTGCCTAGAGCAAAGAATGTCTTTGCATGATATTATTCTACAATGTCATTTAATTTTTGATATTTCACAACAGCATATTGTACAAATATCCCAAACAAAGTTACAAACTAATTCTTTGAATGTTTAGCCACAATTTAAAAAAAGGACATGAAAGAATTTAATCCCTTTCAGAAGGAATTAAGGCATTTGGAAGGCACTTGAGCATTCTATACTGGCCCCTCTTTTCCTCTTTTTCCAAGAGGGACCCTCTTCTCACAACCCAATGACCCTCAGCTGTAGCCTGAGCTTTCTATTTACACTGAGGTTGAAGCCTCGGGTGGCTGGTATAATGGATCTGTCTCAAATGGTGTGAGCTGGGCCAAGCCTGAAGAAGGAACCTGAGTTCCCCGAGATATGTGATCAGTGCCGGGCCTCCCCCTGCCAACAGGCTAAGGGATCCTAAGGCAGGTGCTGGGCGTGGAGGCCACGGGGGCATAGGCTACCATGGAGACAGAACTGAACCTCACAACACCCTGCTTGGCCCCAGAGGATGACTGGTTAGCCAGAGACAGGTAAAATTCCTCAGGGAAGGAACGACCTAAGACAGGCACAATTACAGGGGGGCCATCAGGAGAGAACTTGGGGGTCAATAGAGGTAGAGCACAGACCTCACCCCCTCACCAACCTTGCAGGGGTCTGAACCTTCACCCTTTCTGAGGGAGGTCTCCCTGCCCCCATGGCTACCTCGCTTCCCACACTCAGCACAGATCGGGACCCTGGTAACAGACAGAGACATGGCCTAGCTCAGATCAGGACCCAGGTAACAGACAGAAACATGCCGAGGGTACCTGCCCTATATCTAAATTCAGCCTAACACCAGGAATGCTCAGTGCCTACTCAAGAATGCAAATAAATATTTCCATTAATATATATATAGGGTAATCTAAAATTGTTGGTTGAGTATTAAATTTTACATAAAAAGAGTTATCAAGCTTTCAGATTAATTTAAATTGATGAATTGAAATAAGTGACACCCAAGAAAATTTAAGTGTACTAGACAAAAAGCTGTTTCTAAAATATTAATTAAAATTTCAGATCCAGCAGTACATCAGAAAGATCATACACCATGAGCAGGTAGGATTCATCCCAGGAATGCAGGGATGGTACAATATCCGCAAATCAATAAACGTGATACATCACATAAACAAATTGAGAGATAAAAATCACATAGTCATATCAATTGATGCAGAAAAATCATTTGACAAAATCCAACACCATTTCTTGAAAAAAACTCTCAGCAAAGTGGATATAGAAGTATCATACCTCAACGTCATAAAAGCCAAATATGATAAACCCACAGCTAACATCATACTCAATGGGCAAAAACTAAAACCATTTCCCCTAAGAACAGGAACAAGACAGGGATGCCCACTCTGACCTCTCCTGTTCGACATAGTACTAGAAGTATTAGCCATTGCAATTAGACAAGAAGAAGAAATAAAAGGCATCCAAATTGGAAAAGAAGAAGTAAAGCTGTCCTTATTTGCAGATGACATGATACTGTACATAAAAAACCCGAAGGACTCCATCCCAAAACTAATTGACTTAATTAATGAATTTGGCAATGTAGCAGGATACAAAATCAATGCCAAGAAATCTGTGGCATTTCTATACACTAATAGTGAAATTAGAGAAATGTCCATACTACCCAAAGCAATCTATAGATTCAATGCACTATCCATTAAAATACCAATGACATATTTCACAGACCTAGAAAGAATTCTTCATAGATTCATCTGGAACAAAAAACGACCATGTGTAGCCACAGCAATTCTGAGAAAGAAGAATAAAGTAGGTGGGATCTCAAAACCAGATTTCAAACTATATTACAAAGCAACTGTTCTCAAAACAGCCTGATACTGCCACAAGAACAGACATATAGACCAATGGAATAGAATTAGAGAACCCAGATATCCACCCAAACCACTATGCTCAATTAATATTTGATAAAGGAGGCATGAACATACAATGGAGTCAAGATAGCCTCTTCAATAAATGGTGTTGGGAAAATTGGACAGATACATGCAAAAAAATGAAACTGAACCACCAACTTACACCAAATACAAAAATAAACTCAAAATGGATACAGGACTTAAACATTAGAAGGAAAACCATAAAAATACTAGAGGAATCCACAGGCAGCACAATCTCAGACATATGCCGAAAGAACTTCTTCACTGATACTGCTCCAAAGGCAATGGAAGCTAAAGAAAAAATAAACAAATGGGACTACATCAAAATAAAAAAACTTTTGCACAGAAAAAAAAAATCAACAAAACAACAAGAAAGCCCACTGTATGGGAGAACATATTTGCAAATATTATCACTGATAAAGGTTTAATCTCCAACATCTACAGCCAACTTATACAACTTAATAAAAGGAAGATAAACAATCCAATAAAAAAAAAATGGGCAATGGACCTAAATAGAACCTTTTAGAAAGACAACAGAAGGAAGGCCAAGAGACACATGAAAACATGCTCAAAGTCACTAATTACCTGAGAGATGCAAATCAAAACAACAATGCGATACCATCTTACACCTGTCAGAATGGCAATCATCAACAAATCAAGGAATGACAAGTGTTGGCGAGGATGCGGAGAAAAAGGAACCCTTGAGCACTGTTGTTGGGAATGCAGACTGGTGCAGCCACTGTGGAGAACAGTATGGAGTTTCCTCAAAAAACTAAAAATGGAACTCCCATTTGACCCAGCAATCCCACTCTAAGGACTTTATCCTAAGATATTACAAACACCAATCAGAAAGGATTTATGCACCCCTATGTTCATAGCAACACAATTTACAATAGCTACAATGTGGAAACAGCCTAGGTGCCCTTCAGCAGATGAGTGGATCAGAAAACTGTGATGCATTCTACACAATGGAATTCTATGCTGCCATTAAAAAGAAGGAACTCTTACCATTTGCAGCAACCTGGATGGAACTGGAAAGCCTTATGCTAAGTGAAATAAGCCAGTCAATGAAGGAGAAGCACCACATGATCTCACTCATTTGTGGATAATAAAGAACATTGTAAACTGATGAACAAAAAGATAGATACAAAGGCAGTAAAGCATCAAACAGACTGTCAAATTATAGCAGGAAGATTAAGGATAGGTGGGATAGATAAGAGATCAAAGGACTTGTATGTATGCATGCATATAAGCATAACCAATGAACACAAGACACTGGGAGGTTGGATGCAATGGGGAGATATGTATACATGTAACACAATAAAATATATATATGTATATATATATAATTTTTATTGATACCTCATCTCATGGTAAATTCGCTTAACATGGAATGAACATAAAACAGTCATATTTATGTGCAAAATATTAAAATTTAAAGTTATCAAGGTTGCATTAAAAATTTTTACCAAATTCTCCATTAATCATAAAAGCGGGGGAGAATAGGATAATATCATGTAAGGAAAAATATCTGGTAAGTAAATTACATCTAGAAAATTTTCACTTTAGGAAGTTAATTTTCATTTGTAATACTAACAGCAAGACATCCATGAAAAACACACATGGTGTCAAAATAATCCAAAGGAAAAGCGGGTAGGCAAAAATAAAAACGACCCCAAGTCAATCTTATAGAAAAGATTCCTTTATTAATTATTGGTGGAGAATATCTTTATATACTTTCACAAAACAACTCCAAGACCAAGTGGACTCCTGAAACAGAGAGGAACTGACAGGTGTGCTCAAACCATGAAGACAAGAGGAGAAACAGTCCAGACATGGAAAATGCATATGAATGCCTTGCTATGCAAGCAGTCAGCAGCAGTGCATCGCTACAGATGCCCAGGACCAAACCAGAGAGGGTCAGACCGGCATTGCCACCATTTGTCCACTATCCAGATACCATTGATGACGTGTACACATAAGGAACTGTTTGACATTGAAACTGGGACTCAAAGCTATTGAAATTGGGACTCAAACATTTTTTTTTCTCTTGTGGGTTTATTTCTAGCCTACAGGGGCAAGATGTTTTTAAAGACCAGAATCGGGGGGTGGTGGGAAAGCAGATGCAGAGGCAAAGAAGCAATGAACAGACTGTCGTGCTACAGAGGGAAGGCAGGGGAGGTTGTAGGGTCGGGGGGCCTGTAGGAGATCAACCAAAGGCCTTGTATGCATGTGTGTAGGCATAGCCAGTGGATACAGGACATGTCGGGGGTTGGGGGGGTTTTGGAAAGACGGGTGAGGACATGTACTTGGGGAATGCAATAGAGAAAAATAAAAATAAAATAAATTAAAAAAATAAAAATAAATAAACTGAAGACAGAAAAAATAAAATGAAAATAAAATTAATAAAACATAAAAAATTATTACTTTCACACTATTTACATATTAGATCTGAAATGAGAAGTCCGAAGTGTTAATTCTATTGCTGTTTTTATTCTTATGACGAAGAACTAATCTTTCTGCACATGCACTTTATAAACTTTTTATTTTAAAATATTCTAGAATATAAAAATAATATACCAAATAGTTGTATCTCTATTTAATCTGGATTATATAAAATAAACATGGAGTGCTGTGATCTATTCAACCAATTAGCATTTTCACTTCACTCTAATCAGGGAGAGTTTTTAATTTCTGTTTGGTGTGTATCTTTTCTGATTTTCTTGTAAAGGTATACAATTGCACACACATACATTTTAAACAAAACTTAAATCATGTTTCATATAATGATCTCTTATTTTAAGATACTTAGCTCCATATACAGAAAAATTCAGAGGATTGAAAGTATTAAGATTAAGGTACACTTAATTGCATAATAACTCTAGAGAAGCTTTTCTTAGTTAATTTTATAATCAATATTATAGATAAAATGTATTTATTGAGCATATACTGCATATGAGGCACTCTAGTAGATATAATGAGTTTTGCTGGGAGAAACAAAACTATACATATGTTAATATTATACTAGTAATTAAAGGGGGCATAGTAATAAAACTCAAATAATTAGCACAAATGTATAATTGTTCTAAGTTCATAGGAGGAAAAAATCAGTATCTTACATAACAGAAATGTTTTCACTTGGTTAGGATCTGGTGTAGGATGGTTTGGGACTAAGAGACATATGATGTGGGGAAGAAATTTTGAACCAAGTACATAATAATTTTAAAAAAAACCTACACTAAGCACTGTACTTATTCTGTTCCAGGAACTTCACATGTACTAATACATTTAATACTTAACAATCCTCTGAGATAAATACTCATTATTTCCATTATACCTCTGATGAGAATGAAACTTAGAGAGAGAAATAACTTGCCCATATTCATGTAGGCTTTAAGCAAAACAGTCTTTAGAACCAGTGTTTTCAACACTCTGCTAAATCCCACAGGTGGGTGTGTGTACACCATTTAGGGAGGAGGAAAAGTTAGAGCTACATTTTGCAAGCTTCTGAATGCCAAGCTAAGTATTTTGAAATTTTTTCTCTAAACACTGAAGTGTCAATGAAGACTTAACTAGAGGAATAGCTTGTGCAAAAGAGTGTTTTAAGATAATCAATATAATAGCCATATATAGAATGAACTGAATTTTTTAAAGATAAAAAGGAGACTAATTATTGAGAAATCTGGTTCAATAGCTAAGTAGCAAAGGGGTGAATGCCTATTTCAGGGTAATAGGAAGAAATAACAAAATCAAAGGAAAGGCATTACAGTCCTATTCTTCCCTTAATTCTATCAGAAACACTATTATTACACCAAAAGGAAAAAAATCCTCTCATCTATTCCTAGTCTTAGATCTCTAACACAAAAGTTCTTACCGCCTAGCCTATTTAAATTAAGGAAATTTTTTGTAATATGGGAAGATGGAGAAAATTCCAATTGCCATTCAGTGTAATTACCAATATTCAGTATTTCCTAAAATGTGTTTTATAATATAAAATTGTAAAATACTATATATTTGAAAAGTTGAAGAATAAAGATATTTATGAGGGTCAAAGTAAATATGTTATTATACCATATATTATCTTTTGTGGAAGAACCATTCTCAAAGAGGTAAGCAGGAAAAATCTTTTTAACTGATGCAGCATGAATCAGGAGAAACTTATTAAAGAATAAGCACCTGAGAAAATGAAAGAATACAAAAATAAAAACAAGATCTGAAAAAACAGGTATTTTCAGTCAGAGAGCAGAACATTCACTATAATAATAAGAAAGGCATCATAATGGAAAAAGGAGAGCACATAAACACCTCTAGTACACACACACCGATAATAATTGTTTTTAGAAACTAGGAGATGGGTTCCAATTTCCATAACTTAATAAAAAGACACTTTAGATGCAAAAGAGCCCTAGAAAAGATTAGAGACTGAATGACCTAAATAATGCTTTAGAATTGCCCTTTTTTTGTCAAAATCTCATATTATTCAATGTAATCATATATACAAAAAGTAATTTAGCAACAAATTAATTTCTAGATGCCTGAATATAACAGAGAAGGACATGTGCAAATAAACTCAGCAGGTAGTTAATAGCTGGCTTCTCCCAAGAACTGATTGTCATCTTTACATCTGAAAAAAAAATCAGAATACTGCCTTTGGGAATATTTCCAACATACTTATGCTGCTGATTTACCCTACTAGTTAATGGACATCAATATCCTGGCACCAAAATAGAAGTACTGGAAAGAGATTGAAATGAGCTCAAAGGAAACATTTCACTTTAAGATAAATACCATGAAAATATAGTTGATTGCAGTTTCCTGGGCATAAATTGTCATGTGTACACACTTCATTAAAAGTGAGTTTAATATAAAAAAAATATTCTTGGTACTCCATAAATGTATTTATTCTCCCTAATTGCTGTAGCAGCATAGCTTAGTTGATTAGTTAAATAATAACAACAATATTTCAGGAAACATGATGGTATCATAGAAATAGGGCCAAGAGCTATTGAGGGTGGCATAATGGCCAAGATTGTCTTAGATAACATACAAATTTTATTTTAAAATCTTTAATTCAAAATCTACTTTAAAGTAAAAAAAAAAGATATTTTACCATTATCCTATTTTTTAAGGACTTATTATATGACCTCATTTTAAAATATAGAATGAGTAGTTATCCTATATAATAAAAGCCTAAAATGTTAAGTGTCTGATCATCTGGCCGGCCATTCAACCATTCAAAGTGCAATATACTAATGATATTCTAATCCCACTCAAGTGCTCACTATGACGTGCACTGACCACTACAGGGCAGATGCTCCAACTGGTATGTTAGCTTGCTGCTAGAGTCTGGTAGATCAGGACTGAGCAAGATGGGCTGGACACACCCTGGAGCCCTTCTACAGTCCCTACTCACTTGACCAACCTCTCATGTCTCTCCCCAGCCCCAATTGTGCACTAGTAGGGTCCCTCAGCCTGGCCTGCACCTAATCTGAGACCTGGGGTTTGACCCAATCTCACAGGCCAGGCCGAGGGACTCCACTGGTACATTAATTTGTTCATTGGGCCTCTAGTTAATATAATTATCTTATCTCACTTTTTGCTAAAACCCAACTGGCATTCTCCCCTGTTGTGTTTAATTATCTCACATGGCTATCAAAACACGGGACTGATTGTCACTCATCACATGTCATAAGAAATGTCCCACATCCATAATGCACATGGTTTCTAGTATTCTGAGAAGGATCTTGGAAAAGTTAGCTCTCTTGACTAAGACTTATTAATTATTTTGCTTGTACTTGACAAATTTAAGAAGCTTATGCTTCTACATTGTCATGCACTGACCAGCATTTCCAGGTTCCCACCTGACCAGGCTGCCAAATGTGATGAACTGGATGTTGCACAATATTCAACCACTGACCAGGACAAAGTAGCCCATAATCAAGTTATTTTCAATATATTGGCTTTTGTATCCCAAACTGCCTAGCAGCTTGTGGTATACATGGTAAAGATGCTTTGAAAGACATTGTCAAATTCAAAGTCAATGAACATTGAGAGACCAGAATCTGTATGTAAGGCACTATGCTAGATCCTGACATTACTTATTTAACTCAATCCTTACAAAAATTTCTAAAAGTGTTGCCATTATCTTCATTTTACAGTTGTAAAAACTGAAGCTTATAGACACAAAAATTGGAAGAATTAAATTTTAAATCCCAATCCTATGGTCCTTGTACTTAAAGAGAAGCATGTGTGCATGCATGTGTCTGTACATGTGTATGTGTGTGTAGTTATTATGTATGTATCATTATTGAACCCTTTTGAGCAGACATTGTGCTTGATGAGTTATGTGTATGTGTGTGTTTATGTTTGTGTGTGTTGCAAAATATTACCTAGTAATCAAAACAGAGATTTAATAACTGACCCAAAGTGACTAAGCTCTTGGGTGGTAGAACCAGGAGTCAAAATCAGGTTTGATTTTAAAGCCTTCACTCGGTCACTTGATCACACTGCCTGCAGACAGTATGCCTGTTTCCCTCTTCAATGTTTATTTCACTTCCATCACTGGACCATAACTCTAAACCATCATGAAGTTACTTGAAACTTATAAAATGAAATGTGGGATAGTACTTGAATATTCCCTATTACCATCTTTTGAAAAACCCCTTGTTCCTGAGAGATTATCAAGATGATAATGTGGAAAAAAATATTCCTTGTTTGGTCTATGCTTTTGTTCTTTAAATAGATTAATATGTTTGCTTATATGATAATGTGACTATTCTGTTTACAGTGAGGAAGAGTACTGTTTAAGCTCTGTATTAGAAATTGTGAAGACCTCATGATTATTTTGCTCTTGGATGTGACCCCTTTATATTTCTAAATATAAGGAGTACAGGGGAGCTTACATACACCAAATATGATCTTTCATTCAACACCTAGAAGAAATAGCCTGCAGAAATATTACTCTGATTAAAAGCAGATGACTGTCAACACAGTCTCTTGGATGACCATAAATATATATATATGCATGGTTTTACTCTCACTGATATACTTAGTTTCAGTTGTAATCTACCTTTAAATACCACATTTTCCTTTTGAAAAAAAATCACCTTTGAAAACTTAGCTAATTCTCCAAAACAGAATGTATCAATCTCCTTTGTGTTTTTAGTAGCAGCAATGAAAAGAGACAATTTCTTAAATGGGGAATTGACAAGTGACAGTGATTAATGACATTTTTGTTTATTGGTTTGGCTGTAGGCCAACTATAAAACAGTGCTTTCCTGGACCCCTTGTTGGTAAAATTGCAGCAAAAAACAGGTGCAAAAACATTGCACATAATGTAGTAGAAAAGGGCTTACTTCCAAGAAAGTCTATCCACATGAGTTTATATATTTTGTACCCACTGAAGGAGAAATGTGGATCAAATCTGTTCCAACACAGTTGGAAGCTCTATTTACTTTTTTGGTCTACATATTGTTTAAAAAAAAATCAGACAAGATACATGCAAAATGCTTGTTCTAGTTTCTATTTTGTAATTATTTTAAATTTTTGATGGCTCCTCACTTTTTTTCATTCTTCCTTCAGGCTATTTTTATGCTTAATAGGAAATATACAAATAATCAAAGCAAAGAGTATTTCTCAAACAGCAACTTTTCTTTCTTTGCCTGCTGCAGAAAACAGTTTCTGTCCTTGAAAAACTTCCATTTTGATCAGGAAAGCTAGGCTTTCAGCATAGACTGCTGACTTCCCTAACTAGATACCAGCTCCTGCAGTTCCATTAGCATCCCACTTGCTTCAATTACACCATGTATTTCTCTTTCTAGTATCTCATCACTTAGATCCCAGATTTGTAATATTTATGCATTGAATGTTCTCATTAACGTTATTGACTGCGATACCCCCGTAGGAGAGAAAGTAAAGTCAACCTAGGTACTCACAGTCTACAGACACAGATAAAAGGAGGTACAAGAAAAGGAAAACATAGTGACTCATTTTTACTGAGGGAGAAATAAAGTACAAAACTTCTTGTGAAAAGAAAGCTCATAATATTCAAGTACTCAAACAAGTATATCGAATAAATAAAATTATTTTGTAAGCCAATGTAGGCTTATAAAAGAAAGGAAACAAACATAATTTAAAAATTATTTTATTTGATATTGGACATCCTGGGGCCTTGAATGTTCCTCAACATTTTCTAAAAACCATTCAGGTGCTATAAAATGTTATGTGAACTTCTCCTGGCATACTCTCTGGATTTAGATATTATTAAAGTATTTATTCCTATCAATTAAATGAATATGTTTCCAATGGAACCAGTACCTAGACTCAGGTTTGCAACCCCCTACTGTACACTGACATTGTGAGAAAGAAATAAAGTTATATTAGCAATAACTTTAATATGTTGAAACTTTTCTTTGATTTTAAAGTATTTTACCCTGAAGGCATCTGAGCAGCAAAAAATTGAACAGAGAATCTGAAGCAGAACCATAATCCATCACCAACTGTTTAAAATGTAGTTCAGTCAAACATATCTACACCATCAATCCACCACTTCATTGTCAAAATTATCCCATAGTCAGACTTTAGCTCAGTGGTGTCTACCCTCAGGAAGTTCAACCTATTAGGGATATTTGAAAGGGTGGGAGCATTTAAAATTTCCTAGTAAAATTATGAATTGTCTCAACCAAAATACTGTGGCATATCTGCTACAAAGCACTGCCTGAATTTAGCCCTTTCTCTATGTGGGAAAAATAAACTAGGATAGAAATATTCTACATGAGCTAATATCAACTCTAGTTCCTTGGGCATGCTAGGATATCACCAATTATTTCAAAAGAACTAATGACATTTGTTTATAAATTCTCAAAGTAGAATTTTAGGAACTTCTATTTAAAAAGAAAATGCACATTGCATTTTATGGTGAGATGATCTTGAGAACAATCTAGATAAAGCACTGACACTTCAGTTAAAGAATCTGTATCACATACCCTATCTAAATCTAGTACTTAGGGGAAAAACAAGGAAATTGAAAGTCATTCACAGCTGATAAACGTTTGAATGGGTGGACTAAATGAACAGACAAATATTTTGTTCACTGCAAAGTGCTACAGAAGATGTCAAAAGGAATCAGAAATATTCCTGTCTTTATGTAGTTTTATATTGAATTGTTTGAAAATAAGTAACAATTTCTCAAACATTGATAGAATAAGTACCTTTAAAAATACAGAAACCAAGGTTACTGAAGATTTTTCTTGAGACTTCTGATGTTCCTATAGGTGGTAACATGATAGTTAACTGCTACCAAGAAAATGACTAAGTAAAAATGTAGACGAGCCCCATCAGTGTGACTCAGTAGTTGAATATCTATCTACCTATGAACCAGGAGGTCATGATTTGATTCCCAGTCAGGGCACATGCCAGGGTTGTGGTCTTGATCCCCTCTGGAGTGTGTTCAGAAGGCAAACAAATGATTCTCTCTCCCTCTCCCTTCCTCTCTGAAATCAATAAAAAATATATTTTTTAAAATGTAGATAAGTGATGGTTATGACTTGCTATTGAATTAGTCACTCAGGGTAAGGCTTTGTAGTAACTTTATAACATTTTATATCCATGAATCAAAGAGCTAGAAGTACATAGTGAGATTGAAGTTATGGAAATCTGAACACTGGTTTTCTTCTTTAAAGACTTTGAACTGTATTGTTATTTCTGTTTTACCTTGGTGATTTTTTGGGGAATATTTTCATTCGTTCATTTATTCATTCATTGATGCATGAATGCATACATGCATGCATCACTAAATAAGTTTCTGCTATGCAATTCCTATGGGCAAAACTCTGTGTTTAAAGATTTGAGAAAAAAACAAAGATACATTAACACACAAAAAATATATTCACTAAGAGTTTACCACTTCCAGTTCCACTTTGACAAAATAAATAATAAAACCCTCTGCGAATATGTTGATCTGACAGTACAGGCATCCTTGATGTATTAGACTGGGTTACTGCCATAGTGCAATATAAACCTAGAAATGCCATTTAAATAGAGCATAATAAATGTTCAATTTTCCATGTCCCATTCTGTGCTAAGTGCCCTTACCAGACCACAAATTAGTCTAAAATAGCCTATTCACCTTTCTATTTGCCAAAAACAGTAGTGACACTGAGTTTGCATTATCTCAGAAAAATATTCATAAGTTACCATTTTTATACTGATCCTTAAGCTTCAAATAGGCATTCCAATGTAAAGTAATGACAAAAAATAACTCTGCAATATTAGAATGACTGACACTTTTATGGAATCTTCATCAGATACATTTAGTAAAGTACTTTCTATATGTCTTATTTTACTTTTATGTTATTATTCTGTCAACCATCAGCTAAATGAATACAAACTTTAAAATATGGTGATAGTTATTCAAGTCTCTGTCCCTACCTCTTTGTCTTTCTATACATATCTATGTATATATCTACACATGCCACATAGGATATGTTTATGTTTAGGTAGGTAGGGATAGATTAGATAGATAGATGATAGATAGATAGATAGATAGATAGATAGATAGATAGATAGATAGATAGATCATAGATAGATCATAGATAGATATTGTATCATCTAATTGAAAGCAAGATGAAAATAAATGAGGAAAGGATGAAGGAAGGATGGGAGGAGAAATACATATTATATTCAGATATATAGGCCCAACATTGCATACCTTACTTTAGGTAACTTCACTCCTAAGAAAACACAACCATGATCACTTTTTAATGTTTTTAAATCATGGGTAGCATTTCCAAGGACCTATGTTCCAAATTGTGAATTACTTAGGCCTTTGGATTTTCTTCCTTCTTCTTGAAGTTTATCTCTGGATAACTTAATAGATCAGCATATGAATCAAAAGACATGAATAAATCTTAAAGATAAAATTATAATATTTAAATTTCATTTTGAGCAGGACACTGGCAGGAGCTTCTGGGAGTGAATTTTTTCCTAACTACCATCTTGTTTCATTTGGGTTTGCTTAATGTTTAACACAGCCCAAAAGAAACACACCCTTCAAATTATGATCCCTTTCAGGCTCTCCTTCCTTTTGAAATCAGATTCCCCAAAAAACTGTTTCTACTCCCAGAGTCCTTGTCAGGGATTCTCTGACAGTCTGCTTGCAACTCAGTCATTCCATGGAAATTCCGTTCTCAACTGCCATCGACAGGCTTTTCTCTGTCCAATCCAATGGCCTCTGTTCAGTTGTTCACTTCTCTCCTTGTTTTATTCTGTTGCATTTTCCATTCTAGGGCATTGTCTTCTAGGCACTCTAGGGAAAAAATAAAAAGAAAAGGAAAAAGAAAAAGAAAAAGAAAAAGAAAAAGAAAAAGAAAAAAGCATGCTTCCATTAAAAGATTAATTAAAAAAAACAAAAAAACTAAACTAAACTACAGGGCTTTGGCTCAGGGGCTAGTAAGAAAACATATTGCAGGCCTTGTCATGGCCAAATACTGAAATTGTCATCTGCAATAATTTGGAAAGCAGATTACATGTCTTAAAGAGAATATAATTTGGGAGCTTAGAGGTAAAAACAGAACATTTCAATTTGTTGAATATACTTCAATGATTTTAGCAAGGTACTGTAGGAAAGAGATGAGCCCAGTCGAAATGTGACAGATTTGCATGCAGAAATGGGAGTATATTATAGGAGCATGCAAGAACGAACTTGAGACTGACTGAAGGGGAGTATTTATTTAGAGAGTGTCTCAGGGGAGGTTTTCTTGATTATTCAAGAAACTGTTATTTTGAAGTGAAGGAGGCAGCCATAAGAACATCTTTTATGAAAAAGAGGTCCAGAATGACTTAATAGTAAGGGCCAAGTTCTCACAGTGACAGAAAGCTTGTTGTGTTTTAGAAAATCTCAGCTGGAGTGTAGTGAATGAATTGCCTAGCACCATGGTCAGCAAACTGCAGCTCATGAGCCACATGCACCTCTTGGCCCCTGGAGTGTGGCTCTTCCACAAAATGGCCTGGGCGAGTCTATTTTGAAGAAGTGGCGTTAAAGAAATTTAAGTTTAAAAAATTTGGCTCTCAAAAAAAATTTCAATTGTTGTACTTTGATATTTGTCTCTGTTGACTAGTAAGTTTGCTGACCACTGGCCTATCACTTAAGCTAGAAGAGGGCTCCTGTTTTTGAAATTCTAAATTGGGCAAAAGGTAGACCTTAAACTGGATATAAATAAAGGTCTTAGTCTTTCTGAGACTAACTTTCCAGGAGATATATATCTTGAAATTTCTAGATATGTTAAAAGTTAGACTCAAAAGGGCAATCATCCTTTCTTCCTTTCAGAAATTATTTAGAAATCACAGTTCTTATGTCAGATGCCACATTGAAAATATGTAATTCAAGGAGGTTTTGTTTTTTAAAAGACTGTCTGTAAAAACATACTAGTAGGTTTAGGCGCCTGATGAAGTTACCCAAGACATAGTAGCATTTTCTATGACCATCTCTGCCCCAAAAGTGCAAAAGTGGAAAGGGATTACTGGACACCAGAAGAACAGTATCCCATAAGTTAAGAAACATTGAGATGAACAGTAAACTTCAATATAAGAATAGGGATACAACTTTGTGGATCACAGGTAGGAAAATACATATTTTGACTTCACTGTCCTGTCCCTACTCCTTCTAAATATCCTACAAGGGTGGCCCTTTGGCCAAACCCAACAGCAAGTCAAACAGTGTGGGAACCATGACACAATCTGGGATAATGAGCAGGACAGAGAAGACTTGAAAATTAATCAGAAGGGCAAATGGGAAATATCATACATAGTTCACTTTCTCCAACTACACAGTAGAATCTGTGCCAAGGTGATTTAAACCAGTGAAATTTCTATCCATGAGAGACAGATAAACTATTATTTTCTTCCTGTCATTGAGAGAGATAATATGCAAAGCCAGGTTC
>PVJN01020848.1:0-35423 GCA_004026805.1 Lasiurus borealis | reverse complement strand
GAGTCACGCGCTTCCCTTGGCCAGATCCTCCTCTTCTGGTGAGTTTTTAAACACACAGATACTCATCTTCTCGATGTTTTTCCTTAAGCAACATCTGAATTGGCGTGCGACAGAAGAAAAATCTCCCTGTCAAATCCACTCCAAAGCAAGTCCCAGATTGAGCAGGAGATTCTGTAAAATGCTGTAAACCGTTGCAATAAAGATCCCCGCTGCAGTCATTGGGTGGATAGTGGAGCACAGAAAACAGAGCAGAGGACTCGCCATTTACCAGAGCCATTCAATTAAACAAAGAAACCCAAAAGAGAACTCCTCCAAGAAAATCGTTTTATGGGCCCATCGTGAAAAACAAAACAAAACAAAACTTGCTTTCGACTTTTTTTTTTTTTTTAAATCAAAGGGCTGTTTAAAAAAAAAAAAAAGATGACTGTAGAGTGTGTGCCACTTCTCCCGGATCTGCTGTGCAGAAGTGCGTAAGTGTGAGTGATGTAGAGGTACTTGTTTATTATAGAGCACATTTCAATGCAGTAATCATAAATATTGCTAAGGTTGTGCTCTGTTGAAATATGACCTACATACTCTTGATTGTTTGTGTTACGTGATTTGTCTGACACCCATTACATTCTGGGTAATAGCAGCCATTTGTTGCTCTGCACAGCAGGCTCTTTTGACAAAAGAAAATAGGCAGCAATAAAAAAGCTATAGGCTGAATTACATTCTGCACAGAGCTGCACTGCTGAGAGTTTGTGCAAGTGTGTTAACAATGCTCTGAACTGCCTCTTGTCAGCCTTCAGCCTGTAATGGCCATCTGTCCTCCCATAAATCTGTCGAAACCTGCTAAGTTCAAGAGAGAGCACGGAATATACCTTGTACTGTCAACACCAGAGTGTACACATTCCCCAGGAAATCAACACATGGGAAATAATCTGGAGGTTATGGGAGGCATTAGACTGTTGGTTTAGGCTGCTGGCATGAAATGGAGGGCCCGGCGATTAGCGGGAAGATGGGCAAAGGTAGTGGCGTAAAGGAATTGGTATCGACTGCCCTCCTACCGCAGGGGAAAAAAAATCTGGGTAGGGGGGATGGGGTGAGAGAAATCCAATTAGTTTGGGTGCAGCCAGGGGTCCCCTGTCCCATCAGCCGCTCTTAAAAGTTTGACACTGCGTGGAAAGGAAAAAAAAAAAAAGTGCTTCTTACATTGTTGTTTTGCTTTGGGTTTCAACTGTCTCTGGAAATAGATTTTCAATTAGGCACTGGTGGTTGGAGGTCTTGTGAGTCTTAAGATTTTGCAGTCTTGCTTGGAGGCACTCCCTGATTAAAGACGCTTCAGTAAACAGTAAAAAGTTTCAGGAATTATCTGCCTGTCCAGCTGGGCTCAGTGGTTGCGCGTCAACCTAGGAACGAAGAGGTCACAGTTAGATTCAGGGTCAGGGCCCCTGACCTGGTTGTGGCCTCATTTCCCATTGTGGAGCATGCAGGAGGCAGCCAATTGATGATTCTCTCTCATCACTGATGTTTATCTCTCTCTCTCCCTTCCCCTCTAAAATCAATTAAAAAATGTATATTAAAATTTAAGGAATTACCTAAAATAATTTCCCCTACCCACCTAATCTCTAATCCTAAAGTAACTTCCATCCACTAAGCAAGAAATTATTAGTTTTAATAAGTGGTACCCATACTTACAGCCCTAATTAATAATTTCACTCCCAGAGTCTATTTGGTTATCTCAGGGAGTTTCTATACATTTTAAGCACATATGTAGGAATATACACTGACTTCAAATTTTAAAGACATTTTAATTTTGTCTCTTTTATTGCAAAGAACTGTTGCGGCCCCTGGAACGGAGTCTCTAAAACCCCAGCCGCTGGTGTGGGTAGTATCCAACACACAGTAGGAGCTCAGGGACTGTCCCTTCCTTTGCCACAGGCTGCCCCATACGTAAAGGAGGTGAAAGGCTCTGTTTTTAACTCAAAGACACTACAATCAGGGTATTGCCACTCCCAAGAGCAACTTGAGAGTCACTTATTTAAGTGATAATGAGCTTAGGTACTAGGACAAGGGTTTCACATGTTCAAGACTAAAAAGGGTTTCTATATTTAAAATCCCTAGATAGCTGAGTTATTTTTAGAACGAGTCTCTCTTTAATAGTGGCCTAATTTGATGTTTCTGAAGTTTAGGGTTTCTTTTCATAAGCCTAGAATGTCTGTCAAAATACATGGACCTGAGTAGGCGGCAGTGCGCCTCATGGGCTCTGTAGGACATGGCTCTCCATATGTGGTCTGTGAACCAGCTCATTATAAATGTTTAACCGGCTTCCCAAGTGATCCTTGGGCCACTGAAATGTGGGGTTCACCAGTGAAGGAGGATCTAGAAAAATAAAAACAAACAAAAAGAGTACAACTTTTTGCAAAAATAAGCCCAAGTTTTTGCAAAAATAAGACTTCCTCTTAAGAGTTTATAATCTATTTGAAGAGACAAGATATAATTCACATTCAAAAAAAGACAAGCAAGACTATAAAGCTATCTCTGATAAGTATCAAGTGGTTGATCCTGGCAGTAACTTATTGGAAAAGTAAAAATTACCTTAATCTGAGGTGTCATGAAAAGATTTATAGAGTTAGAATTTTAGAATGTTGAATGTCATTTCCTCCAATTCAATGGCTATGTCATCTGGAATATTTGACTGTTATTTACTCAGCAAAGATAGATTATCCAGCATTATTTCTTTGTGCAGTTTTAGCCTTCTATGAGAAATATTTGAGAACTTGTCATTACTTTCCTGGGTATTAGCATCTTTGAATTTGTTGCCATGGTAATTGAAGGTAGCACATGGTAGAAATCAGTATGTATGTAGGGCAGTGCAAAGGGTAAAAAACAAAAACAAACAAACAAACAAACAAAACAAGAAAAAAAAGAAAAAAGAGAGAGAAAAGGAAAGGTTGACCATATAGGGCTTTCTAAAATTGAGTAAAATACATATTTATCCATGAAAAGGGGAAGAAAGGAGAGGTTGTCTCAGTAACCTGGGTGGTTCATTCCATAATATGTCACCTCCTTATTATCTATAGGCAAAGAGGGCTAGGCAGAGGGATTGTTAACAAAGGGAGGCTTTTATGAGACTCGGATATTTCTCTTCTCTTTGTGTTTGTATTTCCTGGTCTTTTTGAACTTTTCTGGGATGCATTTCCAAAGTGAAACCACTTTGGATTTTTATCCCCTTTCTTCCCACGTAAAGCAGAATTAGCTATGCGTAATATAATTGCCAAAGAGTGGCAGAAACAATTTCATTTTAGGTAAAATGTCAGTTTCTTCCATCTTCTTATTGTAAAGTAGGAGAGAGAGGCGGCGTCTTTCTGTTTATACCAAAATTTCACGTGGCTTTCTGTGACCTACTTGGTTCTCTCTATATAAATACACACACACACACAGAGAAACACTTTTTTTTTTTCCCAGTAAGGTAGAATTTCTCTGCCTTTCCTTGAAATATGCAGTTGCCTTAAGTCTAACCCCAGGCTTGTTAGCATACTCGACGTTCTTTTTTGCTGAATAGCATCCACCCATTCTTCTAAATAGAAAGTGTATTGTAAACTAAAATGTTCCCTCCAAAGCATGAAGTCATTTGAACGCCAGTCTCCCCCCTTTTTCAAAGGTCCTTGGACTCAGAAGCTGTATTGCAATTACCCTCTCTCGGTCTAAGGGGATGAGCATCATCTACTTGTGGGGGAGATGCTTCATGAGGCACCTATACTTCAGGGACTCTCCCCCAGGGACTGCCGATGGAATTTTCTGCCCTTCTAGAGAAAGGCAACAAACAACTGAAGGGGTTTCCCCCTTTTCTTTTATTTTTTAAAAAAATTTAAATTAGTTAGTTGCCGAAGCTTGGATTCCTTTCCGTCCTTAAGCCTCATAACCTGCCCTAATGTTGAGCTCTAATAAAATGGTCCCCTGTCACTGCAATAATTCATGTTACTGTTCACTTTGGTTTCTGCTGCAGAACCATATTTTAGACAGAATGTATTAGTTATGCTTACAAGAATGTATTATACCTACATTAGCCACGGTTTACTAAGTTAATGAACTGTGGCGACAAAGAATTGTTGCCATCAAGTTGTAGAGTTGTCTAGCTCCCTGCATTCGTATGTTGTGTTTTACCGAACTTACCTCCACGTGGCCTATGCCGTTCCCGCGTTTGCCATCGTCCATCTATTTTTTTTTTTTTGAAGTCTCCGAATTCTTTGGCTTCATGGGTAGGTTTCCTTGATGGAACAAAAATCCGGAGCCACTTGCATCTTTGGCAGCATCCTTTGCAGACAAAAGCTATCAAAGCTGTTCCATGACTCTCCTGAGCCCACACTGTGTGCATTTCCCATAATGCAGAGGATGCGATGCCCTTGATAATGTGACCTTTGGTGGTGCCTGGTGCCCTGGAGGCCGGGAGGGCTGCATTAATGCTTCCTGGAAAGCAGGTCTGTTAGCATCGGTGTCTGAAATACACAATATCATGACTCGCACAGCTGCCTGGCACAGTTGATCCATCTTTTCTAGGAGACAGGAGCTTGGTGGGGAGAGAGTCACTTTAGCAGGTGTTGTCATGAATTTAGTTTCCTTCTTTTTTCTCACTCCGTTTGAACCATTGTCTGAAACCTCAGGAAAGTTAGGAAAAAGGATCCTGGCATTTAAGAACAATGTCTCTTCTCTCTTTCTCTCCCCACTATTTTTATTTATTTTTATTTTTTATCTTGCCTTAGGCCTAACTCCACCCACAACTCCTCCTCATAAAGCCAACCAAGACAACCCTTTCAGGGCTTCTCCAAAGCTGAAGTCCTCTTGCAAGACTGTGGTACCTCCGCCGTCGAAGAAGCCCCGGTACAGCGAGTGTCCTGCCACCCAAGGCAACAACTCCACCAAGAAAGGGCCCGAGCAGTCCGAGTTGTACGCGCAGCTCAGCAAGGCCTCGGTGCTCACCAGTGGACACGAGGAAAGGAAGGCGAAGCGGCCCAGTCTACGGCTGTTTGGTGACCATGACTACTGTCAGTCAATCAATTCCAAAACAGAAATACTCATCAATATATCACAGGAGCTCCAAGACTCTAGACAACTAGAATACAAAGATGCTTCCTCCGGTGGGCAGGGGCAGACTTGTTCCTCCACGGATTCAGACACCTGCTGCATGAGAGAGACTCTGCCCGGGAGCAAGCAGGTCTCTCCTTGTAGCGCCCGGAAACAGCTCCAGGACCAGGAGATCCGCGCCGAGCTCAACAAGCACTTCGGTCATCCCAGTCAAGCTGTTTTCGACGACGAAGCAGACCAGACCAGTGACCTGAGGGACAGTGATTTCAGTAACGAACAATTCTCCAAACTACCTATGTTTATAAATTCAGGACTCGCCATGGATGGCCTGTTTGAGGACAGCGAAGATGAAAGTGATAAACTGAACTACCCTTGGGACGGCACGCAGTCCTACTCGTTGTTCGACGTGTCCCCTTCCTGCTCTTCCTTTAACTCTCCGTGTAGAGATTCCGTGTCACCACCCAAATCCTTATTTTCTCAGAGACCCCAAAGGATGCGCTCTCGTTCAAGGTCCTTTTCTCGACACAGGTCGTGTTCCCGATCGCCATATTCCAGGTCAAGATCAAGGTCCCCAGGCAGTAGATCCTCTTCAAGGTAAATCTTGCCAGAACCAACCCAGAGCGTAAGGCATTCCCGGGAAGTAAAACACACAGACAGGCAAACAAACAAATGAAAAAATCACCACAACCCAAAACATTTAAACCCATAGGCAGGCCAGCTCCTCCCCGCTGCATTCAGGTGTCACTGAACTAATGAGATCGTTGTTACACATACATCGCTCCTCATCTTCTCTTAAATCTGTCAGCCTTGAGCACAGTGCCTTGAGCCAGTCAGATCAGAAAGAGCAATTTGTAAGAAACTTGCTCATCTAACTTTTTCCATTACCTGGAGAGCTGCCCTGTGCAAGGATAGTTGAGATCCATGCAAGATAAAGCTGACAGTGTACCGGACTGGCGCTCGGCGTTAACATCAATAAGAGATGCTGGAGAGAACACATCACTCCCAGGCCTCGCAGCTGACTAGATGATCAGAAACTGTCACTGGGAAATCTCACTCAGTCTCTAGGAAGAAAAAGCCAGTTTATGTAATACCGTGTCCCTGAGCATGTTCAGTCGCGCTGATCAATGGGGGTTAAGTGGCAGTTGCAAATGCTCCTTTTGTTTCTCTCCTCTCTCCCAGATCTTGCTACTACTACGAGTCAAGCCACTGCAGACACCGTGCGCACCGAAACTCTCCCCTGTGCTCGAGATCACGTTCGAGATCGCCCTACAGCCGTAGGCCCAGGTAATGATGCGTGTCGTGCTCCCGGGGGCTCCTCTCATCCTGGCCTTTGGATGACAAGATGTCATCTACACCCTGCCCCTCCCCAGTTGATTATGCGTTTTGCTCGTGCCACTCGAGGTGGTTGACTTAATGATGAAGTTGTGTTTCTCAGGTATGACAGCTACGAGGAATATCAGCACGAAAGGCTGAAGAGGGAAGAATACCGCAGAGAGTATGAGAAGCGCGAGTCTGAGAGGGCCAAACAAAGGGAGAGGCAGAGGCAGAAGGCAATTGTAAGCAGCTTGGAGCTCACTTTCGTTTTAAAGGAGGGTTTCTCTTTTGTTTCCTTTTCTTTCCTCTCCTCTTTTTACTTCTTCTTTTTTTTTCTTAGATTAAAAAATAAACTAAAGCCAAGGCTTTGTTAGAACGTGCCATATCCAGCCTCTTCACATTAAAACATCCACGAGTCCCCAATCTCCCTTCACACAGATTATTAGAGAACCAAATGTTAAGCCCGTAGAGCTCATTCATCTTGAAGCTCATTATTGTGCTAAAAAATGGAGGCAGAAGGGAGTTATTCAGTCAGGCACTGGATCTATCGGATCAACGGATGAGTTGTTCTTGCTTTTTTGCTCCGAGTGGAAAATGAGGAGGGATCGCCGCTCTGTCTTTTTGGCAGGTGCGAGGATTATATTGTCCATGAAGAGACGGGGTCTCTTAGATTTAAAGGAGGCAGTAGGGGCAAATTTGCAAAGAAAGTCATCATTTCTTTCTTGTGCTGGGTCAACACCTAACTGGGCAGTTGACTCATCACATTTCTTATGAAGTATTTGTCAATAACCCATTATGTATTTTGGCACCACTTATGGCAGGGCATTACATTCACATGACATATAGACTGTACTGACCCTTTACTACAAAGATCCAGGTTATGTTAAATTATTTTTTTCCCTGTGGGTCAGTATGCTTTTAGCAGCTGCTTACTAACTGATAGACTTTACCCCACCTCCCACCCATTGCTTGTCAATCTAGATCTTAAAAGACAGATATGAGACACTCCAGTTGTCAGTGTCTAGTGCTTGTCCATGGCAGACATTCCTAATTGATTATGGCACCGTTTCCCACCAAAGCCCCTGTGGAGTCTCAAGGTGCTCCCGGGAGCCATGGTTAATAGGTTAGAAAGGGCCCTGCTTTTGTCCATTGCAACTACTGCCTGTCTTGCTAGCCGCTGAGAATCATTTCCATGAAGATCAACTTTTGACCTATCTTGCATACAAGGAAACCAAGACTTAGGGAATGAAATTTTAAAGGGTAGATGGATATGGTTCCTTTAAGAAAGCCCACTACCATCAATAAAATCTTGAAAAAGCTACAGAAAAAAAAAACCTGACTAATGAAGTCAAAATCAAGCATTGGCCAACAGTTATGAGCTGGAGGAAAAAGGTTAAATGAGAAATTTGTTAATCATAGGCATTCAAGGGGAAAAAAAGGGAGATGTAATTGAATACTTAGGCAAAAGGTCTAGGGTATTTGCTGTCACTTAACTTTAAACCTACCTAAGACTGAATCATGGGTCTTTTGAAAATTACAACACTTTTCCTCATTTTTTCTCAACTTTCAAATGAGCTGTGATATTAAGATCTGCCAGAGTGCCATTAGTTAACACTTAAGAAGACTAATGAAAATTAAAAATTCAATATTTCTAATTTTGCTGTTTTTAATTAATAGCCTATTCAATAGTTATAATAACTCACATTTATATAGTGCCATGTAGTTTACAAAGCCTTTTAATATGGCATATTATAGTTAATCTTTATAAAAGAGAATCATGTTGTATAAGCCTGTAAGAAAAATAGTTATTTCAGTGCTTGCAGATTCATATTTTATAAAAGACTTCATGTTTCTTTTTAGAAGTATGCCATTAAAGAGAGAGATTAATTATTTAATAATATACTTACTCATTTAGGCAAAATAGAGCATAGCTATAACCAAAGCTATATAAATAAATGTAGATAAATCACATGTGCTTATTTTATTCCTTCCAAAGATAATTTTGTGCCAGATACTTAGCCAGAATCAAAAAAGAGAGGTAGCATCGAACAGACTGTCCAACTTATGAGGGAATATGGAGGTGGGGGGGATGAGGATGTAAAAAATCAACCAAAAGACTTGTGTGCATGCATATGAGTATAACCAATGGACCCAGATGGAAGGAGGGTGTTGAAGGCATGTACTGGGGAGTGGGAGTGGCCGGGGCAAAGTTAATGGGGGGAAAAAGGAGACTTATGCAATACTTCAAACAATAATGAATTTAAATTAAAAGATAAAGAAAGGAAGGAAGTAGGTACCTTTTTGCTAGTTTAACTCTTTCTAAATAGATCAAGTAGCATGATTGATCTAGTCTATAAGCATCTTGAGCCAAAGAAAAGAATCAGGGAAAAAAAAAAAAACAGATACAAAGGCAAAGAAACTGTGAACAGACTATCATACTACAGGGGGAAGGCAGGGGAGACTGTGGATGGGCTATAAGAGATCAACCGAAGGAGTGTATGCATGTATATAGGCATAACCAATGGATACAAGACACTGGGGGATGGGGCAGGTGAGGGTATGTACTGAGGGGTAGGAAAGGCTGGAGGAAGGTCAATAGGGGGAAAAAAGACATATGTACTACTATTTATAATACTTTAAACAATAAAACAAATGTAATTTAACATAAAAAAAAGCATCTTGAGGTCATCGACCTCAACTTGAAAGCAGACACCACTCCCACTTCTGATTGTGTCACACATGTTGAGTGTTCATAGTTAATTATTTGACTAAGACAATCTTTTATCCGTTTTCTTTGGAAGATGGCTTTTATAGTACAAATGATAACTTGGATTATATTAAATAATTATATAATAACCTTTTATTTTTGAGAATTTTGACTTTTTTTTTTAAAGCAACAATTTATGGCCTAGAGATTTTTTTTTTTTTTTACTGACCTATACGTAGTAAGAGCTTAATATAAAGATTAGGGACTCACTGTTAAACCAATACCCACTTCAATGACTATATGCTATTTCTGTTTAACAGTGAAAGCTCATGACTCTTTAGGTGACAAACATTTGCTTGGTGCCGAGAATATACATTTAGGTAAGATTTGGTGCCCTACAGCCAGGGAGTTTCAAGTCTACTGGGAGATAAAGATAAACAGAGGCAATGGGATGTGTTAAGTGCTATTGTAGAAGATACATCTAAGCTACTAAGGTGACATATGGATGGGCATGAAGACCTGGGAATGAGGGAGGTCATCCCTATAAAGGGTGAGATTGATCAGTAACCAAAGGGATGGAAGGTAAAGGTTTGCTAAACCTGTGCTGTCCAACATAGTAGCCATTAGCTAAATGGCTAATTTAGCTAGTTCCAAATTTGAATGCACTAAAAGTGTGATTGGATTTTAAAGACTGAACAAAAAAAAGGGTGTAAAATATTTCATTAATATTTTTATATCTATGACAAGTTTAAAAGATATTTTTGAGATATTGAGCTAAATAAAATATATAATTAAAATTAAATTTCTGGCTCCTTTTTACTTTGAAAATGTGCCTCTTAGAAAATTCAAAATTATATGAACTGCACTATATTCCTCTTAGGCAGAGGCTATAACTCATACTAAATTTCTGGAAAAAATCAAGGTATATTGAATCTTAGAGTCATTTAACTAGATAACTTGGGTATAAGAGCAGCAAGAAATAAGTCTGGAGGGCGCCATGGTAGCCAGATCTTTGAAGGGTTCTGTAAGTCGTGATAAAGATTTTGAAGTCTATCTTGGAGGCATAGTGGAAGTACTTAATGAGTTTACCCACAGGAAGATTTTTCTGATTGATTTCCTTCCTCAAAATGATCTGCTTTCTTATGTCAAAATGTATTTTGCAAAGTTTATTTTTATGTACTTGGGCACAGAGATACAGGCAATGATTTTTGAGTCATTGGACTAGATTAGCTTGAAAAGTCATTCATGAAACAGCTAAAGAAACTAGGACAGTCCACCCAGGTTGGTTAGGTAGGTGATTTCTCTTCAGGTTTTGAGATATCCTTAAGGGAATGAATGAGTCACACATTATGTTTGGAATACTTTGGATATAGTGTAGAAGTGTAGAATTTTACATTAATTCTGATCAATCATATAATTAGCGGACCAAGCAACAAAGCAGAGATACCATAGGGAAAAGAAAATAATGTGAAAGTCATTTAGTAATTTTACAGAATTAAGGCAGTCTTTGTTACCTTTGTTTTGTGGTCTATTTTGGTTTTGCTTTGAGTTATGTAAGGAGATGGTTTGGAATGTCTGTAAAGTTTTCATAGCTATGCCTCTATAAGTCTATCCAGATTGACTTGAGTTTACCACATCAGAGAGTTAAACAAAGACTACTGATTGGTACTTACTAACCCAGAATCATGCATTGTGGTTGAATATCGCTATTGGCTTGGTTGATATTGTCCTCCAATTTCCCTCTCAACTCTCAGAAACCAGTTCACCCTCTGCCTTTCTCAGTCTCCGAGGCTTGAAACAATTCAGATTGTATTGGAGCTGAGCAAGCCAGAGTTTAGTACTCACTGTCTAAACTGTCACTGCTCTAATTTCTTGTGGATTTCTAAGTCCAGCTCCATTTGCAATTTATACAGTTTCCTGCCAGAAAACATGATAATGGGATGGTAATTAAAAGGGTAAATCTAGACATTATGATATGGCTCAGTGCTGAAAACCAAAACCAGATGTGCTTGGGCAGTGGCTGTGGCATTTTATTTCTCTTCTCGCCCATTGGTTAGTATGCAGCCCAAGAGCCAGGGACAGTGCATCATCACTGATAATGATCAGCTTCTTCCAAGTGAAAAGAAATGCGCAATTTCTCACAGTTTCTCTTTTTTTGGAGAAAATTAAGTAGCATTTTATTCCAGCCCTTTGCAAGAGATATTTCAGGTGGGTGAATATATTTTGAGTTCTAAGCTCACTGTTTAGAAATTAGTTTTTATCACAAGTAGTTATATATAGTCTGAATCTATAATTTTCATGTTTTCTGACTTGTCACTGGGTTTATTTGCATCTTAGCTCTTACTTGCAGATTGTCTGTTAAGTAGACTAACCTGTATTTATTCCTACTTATCCCACCTTATACCCTAAGAAGGAATATGTCTGAGCACTTCTGGATTGGGGTTAACTTGGAAAATGGAATACTATAGTTTTCTTTTCTCCCTAAGAGTGCATGTTAGTAGTATAAACTCATTGAATGGCTACTGAATTAGTTGGCTTGTAATCAATATTAAAGGCAAAAGAAAAAAATCTTTTTGTGTTTAGATTTTGTCAGTTTTGGGATTTTGTTCTGTCTATCCATATCTTTTTATGGCTACCCCCTCACGTTTTTCCTTTTAATAGAGGACCTAACTATTCCATTGGTTCTAGAAATGGCATGGGATGTACCCATTCATCTCCTCTATCTCATCTATAGTATTTGTAGTATCCTTGGAATTTTTAAGGAAGTCAGGTTGTAGCTAATGTGACAATGAACACAAATCTTTCATTGCCAAAGTTGACACGCATTTTTCTTCTCAAAGGAGGAGGATTTTAAATTTTATTTTATTTTATTTTATTATATATATTATATATATTATATGGATAGGTAGATAGATAGATAGTTATATTAATGTGTTACATGTATACATATCTTCCCATTGCCTCCCCACCTCCCAGGTATACCCTAATTCCCCCTCCCCCTAAGTGTCTGTGTTCATTGGTTATGTTTATATGCATGCATGCAAGTCCTTTGGTTGATCTCTTATCTGCCCCACCTCTCCTTAACCTTCCTGCAGTAATTTGACAGTCTGTTTGATGCTTTACTGTCTCTGTTTTGAAATGTAGACTAAAAGTTCTGAAAATCCAAATTCTATGGCACTGTTCCTTGTTAGTTAGTAATGCAGGACATTTTAGCGAGATAACCCATGGAAAGCATGAACCAGTACTTGACATATTTTAGATGATAAACGTTAGCCTCCTTATTAATTTTATTTTTAAAATATATTTTAATCCTCACAGAAAGGTATGTTTTTATTGACTTGAGAGAGAGAGAGAGAGAGAGAGAGAGAGAGAGAGAGAGAGACATTGATGTGAGAGGAAAATATCAATCAGTGGCTCCAGTACTTGCCCCAGTCAGGAACTGAACCTGAAACCTACGTACTATATGTCCTGACTGGGAATCAAACCCACAACCTTTTGGAGTACAGGATGAGGCTCCAACCAGGTGAGCCATCCAACTAGGGCTAATTTTATTTTTATTTGTAGTCAAATCACTTTCATCAGGAGTAGCTTATTATTTGATGGGAAACATTGTTTGTTTTCTCCAATTAACTGGGAGGCTCTATACACTTTCTGATAAAGGCTTTGATAATGCAAAGTCAGTTCATTCAGTCAGGTTTTACTTTTCTTTATTTATCTCTCCTGTTTTGATATAATGAGGATTTACCATCCCCGTTAATGCAACATAAATCTTTAGTTTTATTATCCACCCCATCAGCAAACTAGGTCTTGCGAAAATTGAAGTTAAAAGATATTTGATAAATATTCCATCCTCATCGATAGTGCAAACTGGTCTGAAAATCATTTTTCAAAAGCTTTTGCCAAAGGTTTAGAGTTCCTCCAAGCCTTTAAGAAGTTGGAAATGTTATTAAGCATTTTGATTTCTTTTCCTTTCATCTCCTGTTTAGAAATTAATGTCTTGAAAAATTGGCTGCAAATGTTAAGGTTTTTTAAAGATATGCAATCTATTCATCAGTCTAATAAAACTGCAACATGTTAAAAATAATCAGTTCTCTGCTAGACATTTTGGCCAATCTTGGAAAGATTTTTGTCTTTGCTTTTTAGACCTTCTGATGCCTTTTTAGTTTCATTTTTAGCACCGGGAAAACCGAGCACTCAAATGGTTTTATTTTAACACATATTCAATCACTGGTCTTTGTAAGGCAGCAAGATGTGGCCCCGGTCCTGTGTTTTATAAAAGGAGATAATAGACAAGTAGATAATACGTGACTGTGGACAGCCTTTGGATTTCGGTTCCTCCCATCCAGGTTGTGTCTTCTTTTTCCTGCAGAATGTACCCATAGCTTATGTAAAAGGTCCTCTGGTTTATCTCCTTTGTGGGATCATTCTTGCCTACAGCTTTGTATAAAGAGGCAATTCAGAGACTGTCCCAATATGTCTGCATATGGACGTGCATATGGTCGATTTTATCTTTAACTTCGAATTTACTTGAATCTGTAGGCTGTGTGTATTCCCATAATGGTAGTTGAACAATTTCCTCGTGATGGTTCAATTCCTTTCTCTCTCTCCTGCATCTCCTCTCCTTTTCCTCTCTATCGTAGTAACCTTCCTAAAAAGGCTCATTAAAAAAAAGAAATTCAGAACACCCATGCAAGCAGGCGCCAGGAAGTTTAGATAGCGGTCCCATCATATTCAACTGTTTGGCTGGAGCCGAGGCATAAATAGAATGGAATGTGATGTTATGAATCCCTTTCTCAAGTGCACAGCATTGCGCCAGGATGGGCCTCACCATCCATTTTTATTTATTGACCTCTTGATGTGCTGGCTGCTATGGAACAACACGGTGCGGCCTTTAATTGAGACATACAATCTACATGGAAGTGAATCCGGCAGCCTGCTCTATTTGCTGTATATCATCTGGTCAGTTACTTAAGCTCAGTAGCCACTGTCAGGGGAATTGTGTTTTGCCAACTGTTTTAGCTAAGCCCCAGAGGTGATTTTTAAGAGTGAAAGTCCTACCAACTTGTAGCTACTCCACATTTCTTACACTTTAACCTGTACTAACAAATCATTAATTTACTCAGCTGAGCTACCTGGGCAAGGTTTATCCTATGATAAAGCTTCAAGCTTGGCTTTCTTTCCCTATTGCCTTTGCTTCATAAAGTACAGACCACACTCAGGCATCTTTGTGTAATGAAATATACCGAGTAAGTGTCAAAGATTATTAATTGATTGGCGATTGATGGATTTTTCACAAATATTCATTAAGATTGATATTTCAGGTACCCTTAAAACAAGGCAGATATGGTCTCTGCTTTCATGAAACTTTCATTATAGGGGAGCTAGACATTAATCAGTGAATAAATTACAATTACAATTGGGTATAGAACTATAAGAAATACATAGAATGTCCTGTTAGAGCAACCAAAGAAATCCTGACCTTATTTCAAGTCTCAGAAAGAAAATGATTGTTGAGTTCAGTGTAATTCTAGAAAGTATGTACATATTGGCGGAGGGGAACAAGAGACAGTGTAAGATGGATGTTCCAAGTAGCATGGGGATGGCTTGCTCCAAGGCACTGGGGAAGGAAGCAGCGCGGTATATACTAAGGACTGATGGACACTCAAGGTGGCTGGAAAATAAAGTAAAGGACAGAATGTAATGAGGGAGATAAAGCCCATAATGATGAGAGGTCCAGACTGTGATAGACCCTGCTTTTTTGTTAATGATTTAGGACTTTCCTTAAACATTAAGAGAAGCTCTGGAATGTGGTAGACAGTAATTGGCTACTCAGCCTGAGTGGAAGAATAGACTAGAAGGTAAACAGAGACACCGGGTCCAAGTTAAGAGGCTGTTATATTAGTCCAGAAGGAGATGCTGGCAGCCTGGTTTGGGGAGATATGATAAAGGAGATGGACTAGAGAGAGGTTTAGGAGGTAAAAATCAAAGGACTTAATGAGTGATTAGATATGAGGGAAGAATCAAGGAAGGCACTCAGGTTTTTGTCCTGAGTAACTGGCTAGATGGTGCTAACTTCACTGATCCAAGAACACTGAAGAAAGACCCATTCCTGGGAAGAGGGTGGAACTGGGGGGTTTGGTTTGGGTGATGTGTGCACAGCTGGAGGTGCCGAGAGGATATCTAACCCGAGATGGCAAGTAGATAGTTGGTTATTTGAGTCTGAAGCTCAGAAGAGAAATAGGAGGGTTGCATAAGATAAAAGAAGATGAAACATGAGTGATTAGATCACCTCAGATGATATCTATTACAGAGTCCGAGTTGTTCAGTAATATTTCACAAGTACTTATTGAGTGCTTGGTCTCAATAAATACGGGGCACATAAAAAAGAAAGAAATTCAGTAAATAACATGGGACATCTCTTTGCCTTGGGCCTAAATTACTTTTCACATCATCCAAGACAGGATATCTCAGTACATCCAGAGAAAACTCTGAGGCAAGCAAAATCTGTACCTTGGTCCTGTGCTTCCGCATCTTTGCTTCCATCTAACTTAAATCTCAGCAACCTGAAGTTCATTCCATTCTTGTTTGTCTTTGATGGACATGTAGCCTAGTTGGTAAGCACATTCCTTATATTAACTCCTTGCCTTCTTGCCTCTCTCAGTTTTAAGGAACATTGTGGTCTTTGGCCTGTCTTTTTAGAACAAGATTTATAAGATTGTTTCTTACATTAAGAAATGCATACCTGGCTCAGTGGATAGAGTGTCGGCTTGCAGACTCAAGGGTCCCAGGTTCAATTCCGGTCAGGGGCATGTACCTTGGTTATGGGTACATCCCCAGTAGGGGGTGTGCAGGAGGCAGCTGATCAATATTTCTCTCTGATCGATGTTCCTCTCTGATCAATGTTTCTAGCTCTCTATCCCTTTCCCTTCCTCCCTGTAGAAAAATAAATAAAATATATTTTTAAAAAGAGAAATGCATACCTGTCTTGCTTTTTTTATTTTTGAGAAATATATCCACCAGGTATGAAATATTCCTCATATATTGTGAAGGTTATAAATTGCTGATGACTTTCAGATTATGATGATATTGACTCTACTAGAGAAAATTAGGCCACACCCTTCCAGTCTGGTTCTAAAATAAGATTCATTGGCAAAGTGAAATTGATAGCCTCTTTTATAGCTCTTATTCTTTGGAGACTCATGGTTTAAAATAGTCTCCATTTTAAGACCGTATTTTTCAAATTATTGTCTCTGGACCACCTGCGTCAGAATCACTTGGATATGCTTGTTAAAAATGAAGATCATTGAACCCTATCTTCCAAATATATTTTAGGATAGCATGGGATAAATCCCAATAGTTTACATTTTTAATAAGCACCTCAGGTAATATTTATTTATACTAGAGTTTAAGAAATCACTCTTTTGCGGTATGTCAAAATTTGTGTCAGTTATTTTTCAACAAAATGGTGATTTGTGTCAGTTATTTTTCAATAAAACTGGGAAAAATTGCACATCTCCATATTCTGAGTTAATGAGGAATTATAGTTATGTGAGCCAGGTCAGTTTCTTACCAATTTTGAGGATTAATAATGAGTCACAGGAGTTAAAATATTTAACAGGTATTGTTCAGTTATTCAGTGATAAAATGATCACGTTAAACATACTTCTTTTCTAACATATAAAAGTTCATGTGACTGAAGAACAGAGACGAGTAGGAAAAGGAGGAGAGAATGGGATTCCCAAAAGAGAGTATGTAAAGGAAGGGAGTGATATTGATGAAATGGAAATTAAACCTTGGTTCCAGCATAGCCTTTGAGTCAGTTTAGTGTACGATTTGCTTTAACTGGCACGCTCTGTGGGTCCTTCTTCTGCATGACTATCCCTTTATGGATATTTCTAGAGGTTCAACTCCTTTCTTGTCTCCGGAACTAGCAAGTATCTCTTTCCTCTCCCGTCCCCAGGAAGAACGCCGTGTGATTTATGTTGGCAAAATCAGACCTGACACCACACGGACAGAACTGAGGGACCGTTTTGAAGTTTTTGGTGAAATTGAGGAGTGCACAGTAAATCTGCGGGATGATGGGTGAGGATCTTCGAGATTATTTCTTGTTTAGAAGCTGACATATGTAAAAAATTATGGCCCTAAGATGACGAGGATGGGGATGCTTTGACAGATGACATGTTGAGTTCAGAACCTTATTTATTTTCTTTCATCCCTACTTATTAATCTTTCTAGTTGAGATTTCCTGTCCCAGAAATAAGTATTTAGCAGCTTGACAGGACAATCACACTGATAAATGGGCGCAGTGGTTCAGACGTGGGCACCGGCAGAGTCTCCCAAAGTAGAAAGTGTTATAGTCATGTATGCTAATGCTTCCTCACTGGCTTTGAACTTGTCCTCTTTGTCCATTGCAGAGACAGCTATGGTTTCATTACCTACCGTTACACCTGTGATGCTTTTGCTGCTCTTGAAAATGGATATACTTTGCGCAGGTCGAATGAAACTGACTTCGAGCTGTACTTTTGTGGACGCAAGCAATTTTTCAAGTCTAACTATGCAGACCTAGGTATGGATTTTATTGTACATGGAATGAGGAATCCATAATGTAGAGCTCAAAATGGGAGTAAATGTAAACCGAAGGCACATTGGGTTGAACCGTTATTTTACTAGAGGGAAGATTTGAATAGAAATTTTATATTATTTGTTATTATTATTATTATTATTATTATTATTATTATTATTATTTTAATGCATGAGGCAGTTTCAGAAACAAGAGGTGTGGGTTTGGGGAACAAAAGGAAGAAGTATATTTGTTGTACTGTCTTCCCAGATGCTGAAATTCTGCATTGTTTGTATATGGAGGTGGTATGTTGTGTTGTGTTTTGTGTGTGTATGTTTCGTGTGTATATGTGGGTACAGTGTATGTCTGCATGTGTCTATGCTGTATGTGTCTTTGTCTATATATATAATCTGCCATTGTTTTCTGTTACCATCCTGAACGCTTTTGTTCAAACCTGTAGCATTGCCATCATTGCTTTGTGGAACAGAATATGCAAAAGTCTTGTTCTTTTTTATCATCACAAAGACTTAGAAATGTTAATATTTTCAACAAAGTACACCCTGAGAGAAGAAAATAAAATTTTAGATGTTAGATCACACTATACTTTCCTTAAGAGAAAATGTTAATTTTGAGTACTTCTATATGGTAGGCACTGTGTCAGGGGCTTTGCTAGTGTTTTCTCCTTTAATTACCAGAACAGTCATGGAAGATAGATATTATCATTGTCATTCTCATTTTACAGATAAGGAAACTGATGCATTATAAGAATTGATTTTTTTTTCTTGTTCTAAAAGTTGTACAGAATCAAGGGGTAAAATTTAGAAAATATAAAAAGTTAAGAAAAATAGGAAAATCAGCCATCGGACTATCACCTAGAGATAACCACTGTGACTTAGTGTGTGTGGTACATTCCAGCGTTTTGTCTCAGAATGTCTAATTTCTTATGGTTGAGGTCATGTTTTAAACATACATTTCAATTCTCAATTAATATTACTTAAGTTCATTTTCCACTGTACTCACAGGATTAAAAATAATTTATCGACACTTTTTAATGGCAACACAGTATTCTGTTCGGTGAATAATGCCATTATATTTCAGCCTTCCATTATAGTTAAACATTTATTCGATTTTTTAGTGTTATAAATAATGTCACAGTTGACATCAATTTCTTTTCAAATTTTAATTTTGTTCTTTCGCATGTGATTTTTTTTATCTAATATGTGTATTGTAAAACATTAGGTTCTTTGATGAAGGTAGGAAAGTGGCAAATGTCTCCTGCGTATGACATACTTATTTTAGATCAATTACGCTACTAATCATGAAATTAACATATACATTTAACCTTATTATGTTTCTATCTGCACTTAACTTTGGCTTGGCATAGGGAAAGAAATGAATACCAAATACTGGGATTTTTTTTTCTCTCCCTTCCACCACAATGATGTCTTGCTAGAGTAATTGATATAGGTAGTGTGCATTGTTCAGGAGGAATATGCTATAATTCACTTCCAAAGCTAAATAGATAGTATGAAGCAGGGGAGAGGTAGCTGACTGCTCGAGAGATAGAGGCCCAGGGATGAAAATATAAACGGTGGCAAGTCATTTGTTCAAATGTTGGCTGATAAAAACAGTCAAGACAGATTGAAGTCTTGAGTTGATTTGACTTATTTCCTTCAGCGATGAAGGCCAGGGTGTTTCCAGTCTCTCAAAACATCTAGAGTTTAAAATAAGCTACCTAGAGGGGCCTTTAGATCACGATTCATCACCGGGAGAGGGAGGATTGAATGGTATTTCCAAATTGAACTAGAGCCTTTCGGAAATATTTCTAAGAAGAATGCTTCCCCTCTCGTTATCTCACCGCCTCGCCAGCAGCAATGAAACGTTGCCGCCGCTCAGCCAGCTCTGTATTTTCTGAAAAGTGTGTTTGATGTGCACGGTGGTACCATGGGTTTTTCCAATTCCCTCCAGCCTGCCCATTGCACGAGGCACAGTTGATCCGAGTGAACACAGACAGAGTGTAGGAAAAAAAAAAAAAAAAAGACAACCTACAGAATTTTGGAATCCTGCAGACCTGGGTTTGAAACCTGACTTAGCTTGTGACCTTAAGCAAACAAACTCCCTCTGCTTCTGGTTCTTCGTGGGTAACACACCTTATGTTGCTGCTGTGAAGATTAAATTAATGTTTGTGAAGCTGTTAACAGTGCTTGGCATAAAGCAGTTGCTCAATAAAGAGTAGCTATGTTTATCATTTAAAGTGATGGTAATGAGAGGTTGGAAGTTTCAAGTCATTTTACAATGGAAGAATCGGCATCAGCTTCTAGCTTTGGAAATGAACAACATTCATGTGGGTCTGGCTTTTGTCCCCTGAAGAGTTCACGTTCAATGCGTCAGGTCATGGCCATTGAACGTGATGAGCAGAAGTATATACTGGACCATTAGAGGGATTGTGGGCTGTCATGTGTCAGATGTAAAGTTAAAAAGGATGTGAGGCAGACATATTTTACCAAATTAAAGTGACCGAGCATTTTATTCTGTGTTTTATTTTTGCCACCCCAAATTAGGTTAGCTTGCGCACCCTATTTCAATACTCTTCAGGCCACTATAGTAATATTAGTGCAAAACATGGTGATTCCAGTTATGATTTATAAGCCAGTTTTATAAATGAGATTCAGAATTTAAAGAGACAATCAAAGTTACTATGGTGAAGCCAGAATTTAATTCTGGTTTCTATGATTCTGTAATCTGTGTGCCTTTCTATTTACTGTCTTAGAAAAACATGGATCCTTCTGAAAAACTCCAATGAAAAAATATTAAAGAGGAAGCATAAAATGAAATTACAACTATCTGACCAGAAGAGAAGGTTGAGTCAATACAAAAATTATAATAATTTTGATCACAAATTAGTTATGGTATAGAACTTAAACAGATAAGAAAAAAATGAAGGAAATAAAATATCCATCACAAATCTTTATGCATATATATATATATATATATATATATAACTTTTATATATAACATATATATATAACTTTTCATAAAGTCTTTTAATTTATTGGCAAATCATTCCCAGATCCCAACATAAATATTTTCACCCATAACTTTAGTAAAATTTAACAAATATTAAATTTAGTACCTACTTTGTGCCAACAGTTTTCTGGGTGCCTGGAATAAAGTTGTAATGTGATTTGTTCCTACTTATACAATGTCATTATTTGCAACAATTTATTTAAAAATAGAGTGGTTTTTGGATTATTTCTATCAAACTTTGTATTATATTTGACTTGTGTTGCAGCCACATTCTTCCTTTAGTGTAGAAAAAGAGATGGAATAGATGGAATTGCCTTAGGAAGTACATGTAACCACATTCTGTCTTCATGCAACAAAAAAGACTTTAGGCTGCCTACTGTGTGATGTAGTATGCTCATATATGTGGGTATATATGTAAATTCCAGCCCGATATTTCACAGTGAGGAAAGTCTTGAGAACCGCTGTTTCAAAGTATTTTTAGTATTCACTAATAAAAATATGGAAACACTGAAATTCTGGGTTTCATGCAAAATAATCCAAAGTGAAGACATTTTAATTTTTCTCCATATTTTCTCCAAGAAAAGAATGTGTGTGTCCCATCAGGAACACAACATATGTGTGTTCCTGATGGGCCTATGCTGACCTCAATGTCATGCACACTCAGTCGTCAGCAGACTCACCTTCGTCTGCAATGCAACTGGAACTCTGATTCCAGGTTAATCTCTAGCAATGAACAGCGTTTTCTTGCCTTTGGTTTTTACCAACAAGATTTTGATTTGAACATCAGCTTCTGGCGAGGTTTTAGTATTACAAGCAAATTAGTCAATTGGCCATGAAGAGAAGAGGGGAGCCATTGTCATTTAAGAATTAACTATATAAGACGTTAGTGAGGAAAGACTGGCCATTTCTGTTCTTGCATTTATATATGGGTCTGACTCTAAATGTTGTTGTTTTGGTTTTTCTTCCCTGAAAAAACTTGCTTGATACAAATTCCATAAAGACAAGAAGTGGTGAGAATGAAAGAAAAAAAGAAGTGCAGGAATCTCTTTGTTTCCGAAAGCTAGGATGGTTAGAGTGGATTATGGCGAGGGCTAAAACATCAGTCTGGGGCTGCAGGGTTTGAGGGATGGCAACCATTTCAGCTCCACATCTTGTGAGGTCAGTGATCATGCCTCCACATTACTGAGTCTTAGACCCCTCTGTCATGTTGAGCATTTTGTTTTCTGGATTTGGTCTGGGTAAAACATGGACATGTTCATACGTATTTTGGTAGGATTGTTAATGTTTTCCAGAAAGGATTGTTTTCCCTTCGAAATCAGTGCTTTCAAGAGAATGAAAGTATTTCATTCAAGAGGTTTTCCATTATATTTTCAAGATATTTTTTCTCACTTGCAAGGCTGGAAAAAATATCTGACTCTTTTTTTTTTTTTTTTTTTTTTGAGATGTCACTGGAGAAAATCAGAAATAGTTAACAGATTTTCACTTTACATCCAACATTGCTGAAACACATTGATTGTATTAAGGGCTCTTTGAACTAGTGTGTGGGACTTGGCACAAAAGCTGGCGTGGGCTAGTTTCAGGATTCAAGAGAGAACGTGGCTTTATTTTCACCTGCATATTTTCTTGTTTCCTATTAATTAGTAAAGAGACTGAATTTATGCTCTCTAGTCATGAAACATTTCCTTAAGCCTTCTAATTTGGAGGATTTTGTGCCACTAGTCATTTCTGGGGTACCCAAAAATATGTAGTAGGTGACTGGGTCATATATTTCTCCTATCTTAAGAGAGAGCAATGGGATGAGGAGTGGGTGATCTTCTGATTCTCTCCCTGCAACTCAACTGGATTTCTGCTCAATGAAATTAGTCTCACTGAATAGGAAAATTAGTTCCAGCTTCTACTCTTGTCTCTCCACCTAAGTTGTTGAGGAACCTTAGGTGAGTTTAACATCCCGTGGAGGAAGCGGGGGATTATTTTCAAAGAATATCATTGGATAAGTTACTATTGAGTAGTTGCTATTAAAGTCTTTTTTGACTTCCTTCCAGGAGAGTTTAGATCTAAAATGCATCAATAGATGGGTATTTTGAGTTCCCACCACATCTCACCATACATATAACATTTTGGCATATTTTAAAGTATATTGCTTAGATCAGCTGCTCTTACGTAAGGCCTTCTTGAATGCGATGACTGAGTCGATGACCATCAGGAAAGGGTGCATCTGATCTTGCTTGGATTTCTTTCAGATTCAAACTCAGATGACTTTGACCCTGCTTCCACCAAGAGCAAGTATGACTCTCTGGATTTCGATAGTTTACTGAAAGAAGCTCAGAGAAGCCTGCGCAGGTAACATGTTCCCTGCCCGAGGATGACAGAGGGACGGTGAATACCTCACGGGACAGTGCGTCCTCCCCTAACAGACTATTGCAAGTCATACTTAGGAATTTCTCCTACTTTACACTCTGTACAAACGCAAAACGAAACAACAACAACACAACAAGAACAACAACAACCATGGTTTACATGAACACAGCTGCTGAAGAAGCAAGAGACAGAATGGATATCCAGTAAGCACATGTTTATTCATGGGTGTCAGCTTCGCTTTCCCTGGAGTCTCTCGGTGATGGTGAGTGTGTGAGTGTGTGTGTGTGTGTGTGAAAGTGTGTGTGTGTGTGTGTATGCACATGTGTGCCTGGATTGGGGGAAGTGTGCATGTACAGGTGGGAACTGGGGGCTCCTGACCAGAGTGTAACCAGGGCAAACCACTTCAAATGGCAGCAGTTCCAAGAAGACACAAGTAAAACCTAGAACTTCAAAATGTTCATATTCTATTCAAAAGAAAAAAAATGAATAAATTCAAAAGGAAAGAAAACGAATCAACCAACCAACCAACCAACCAACCAACCACAAGCCACCCTAAAATGACAGCCGCTGATATCTGGTTATCAGCCTCCGTACTCTTGTTTTTTAAGAAAGTACAAAATCAACTTGAAGCAAGTGTTCTCTCATAACATGATTATATGACAATCCCGAAGAAACAGCAGGTTCCATAGAACTAATATCCTCTCTCTGTCTCTCTCTCTGTCTCTCTCTCTGTCTCTTCTCTCTCTCTTCCTTCCCCACTCCCTTTGGCCATGGAATCTGGGTGGGAGAGGATACTCTGAGCACTGGAATGCTAAACTTTCCTAACATTTTGAAGTTTCTGTCATTCGTCCTTTATCCTGACACCCATGTAAAATGTCCAAAAATGTTGATCTTCCACTGCAAAATTCAAAAGCCTTGTCCATGGCCAATCGTGCAGCAAGGCCAATGGTTCTTTCTGAGGAGCGGGCGCGGTGTTACATTACAGAATGAGAGTTGGGTAGAACTCTCTGCGATGTGTTCAGATAGTGTAATTGCTACACTCTCCAACGTAGTTAAGTATTTACAGATGTTAAATGGAGTATTTTTATTTTGTGTACATACTATACAACAATGTTCTTTTTTTTGTTACAGCTATGCACTGTAAATGCAGCCTTCTTTTCAAAACTGCTGAATTTTTCTTAATCAAGAATATTCAAATGTAATTATGAGGTGAAACAACTATTGTACACTAACCTATTTAGAAGCTGAACTTACTGCTTATATGTATTTGATTGTACAAAACAAAAACAAAAAAGACAGTGTGTGTGTCCGTTGAGTGCAGCAACAAAACGATGCTTCGCGCGTATCCATCCCTTCTTAGGTGAGCTTTGATCTAAGCATCTTGTCAAGAAATATCCTAGACCCCTAAAGGTATTAACCACTTCTGCGATATTTTTCCACATTTTCCTGTTGCTTGTTTTTCTTTGAAGTTTTATACACTGGATTTGTTAGGGGAATGAAAATTTTCTCATCTAAAATTTTTCTAGACGATATCATGATTTTATGTAAAGTCTCAATGGGTAACCATTAAGAAATGTTTTTATTTTCTCTATCAACAGTAGTTTTGAAACTAGAGGTCAAAAAAATCTTTTTAAAATGCCGTTTCATTTTACTTCTTGTGATTTTAATTTGATACAAAATGCTGAGGTAATAATAATTGCAGTATGATTTTTACAATAATCAATGTGTGTCTGAAGACCATCTCTGAAGCCAGTATCTCTTTCCCTTGACAGAGTATGATGATGGTATTTCTCTGTATTTTTTTACAGTTATGCATCCTGTATAAATACTGATATCTCATTCCTTTGTTTACTAAAGAGACATATTTATCGGTTGCAGATAGCCTATTTATTATAAATTATGAGATGATGAAAATCCTCAAGCCAGTGGAAATTTTCTACCTAGGATGCATGGCCGTTGTCAGGGGGGAGTTTCAGTGTTTCGTTTGGGAAACTCAGCTTTTGCAGAAGCAGTGTTTCTGCTTGCACTAGCATGGCCTCTGATGTGACCATGATGTTGTTCTTGATGACATTGCTTCTGCTAAATTTAATAAAAAAATTAAAAAAAAAAAAACTTCTGAAAAAAAACCTCCATGTTGAGCATCAGGATTTCATCTGAAGGTGGAGCCCTGGATTGGAAGTCAGTACAATTTGGAGTGTGTATTCACGTTTCTTAATTGAGATTCCATCAAGGTTTGGCTGACACGACTTTTCTGGAAGACATGATAACGCCTACTTCTTAATTGTTCTTTTCCTTTCTCTCGCCCAACACGATCTTATAAAATGGATTTCACCCCCAGGCCAATGCAGCTAATTTTGATGGCTGCATTCATTTATCACCAGCATATTGTGTTCTGAGTGAATCCACTGTCTGTCCTGTCAGATGCTTGCTTGATTTTTTGGCTTCTTATTTCTAAGTAGATAGAAAGCAATAAAAAAATACTATGAAATAAACTCGTTCACAGGTTCTGCGTTACAACAGTAACACACCTTTAATCTGCCTAATTCTTGTTGTTCTGTAGGTTAAATGCAGGTATTTTAAACTCTGTGTGAACGCCAAACTGAAGTTTACAGTCTTTCTTTCTGAATCCTGAGTATCTTCTGTTGTAGAATAATAATAATAAAAAAAAGACTATTAAGAGCAATAAATTATTTTTAAGAAATCAATATTTAGTAAATCATATTATGTGTTCAAGGACCAGATGCGTTCTCTATGTTGCCTTTAAATTTTTGTGATCCAGTTTTAAATACATACTCCTTCTTACCCTGGATTGTGAACATGAGTAAGAATAACTTGGTTCCTTTTCTTACTTATCAAAAGACAGCATTACCGATTTCATGTGGAGAATTAATTTATTCCCCCTCTGGCCTGACAAATATTGTTCCCATAAAGATCATAGTGTTTTTTTTTTCCTTTTTTTCCCATGGACTTCAAATTGCATCTAAAATTAGTGCAAAGAGAGAATCACTAAACCATCCGAATAGAGCTTTTGTATCTTATGCAGAAACTGTGGGTAGCCCATCAAAATGTAAACTGTATTCCCTTTATTTTTATTTTTAATTTTTATTTTTTTTTGGAGAGGATCTTTCAAATGAACACATGCACCCCATCATCACTGGAGGCAAATTTCAGCATAGATCTCTGGGTTTCTAGATGACCGCAGGCCATTGCCTTCATGCTGTGGTAAGTACCACATCTACAATTTTGGTGACTGAACTGGTGCTTTAGAAATGTGGGTGTGTTTTTTTTTTTTTAAAGAGATGTAGCAGAATAATTCTTCCAGTGCAACAAAATCAATTTTTTTTTTTTTTTGCTAAATGACTCCGAGAGAGCGATGCCTGGGCTGTCAACATTCAAAGCAGCAGAGAGGGAACTTTGCACTATTGGGATATGATGATGGTTGGTCAGTTGCAAAAAGGAAACCTTTTCATGCCTTTAGATGTGAGCTTACAGTAGGTAATGATTATGTGTCCTTTTTTGATGGCTGTGATGAGAACTTCAATCACTGTAGTCTAAGACCTGATCTATAGATGACCTAGAATAGCCATGTAATATAATGTGATGATTCTAAATTTGTACCTATGTGACAGACATTTTCAATAATGTGAACTGCTGAATTGATGGAGCTACTTTAAAATTTGTAGGTGAAAGTGTAATACTGTTGGTTGAACTATGCTGAAGAGGGAAAGTGAGCGATTAGTTGAGCCCTTGCCGGGCTTTATTTTTTTTTTCTTCCCCACCTGCCAATTCTACATGTACTGTTGTGGTTTTATTCATTGTATGAAAATTCCTGTGATTTTTTTTTTTAAATGTGCAGTACACATCAGCCTCACTGAGCTAATAAAGGGAAACGAATGTTTCAAATCTACTTCTGCTTTTCTGGTTTGTGGGAACTACACTGGTGGCATGTTCCTCCCCCGAGGCCACAGTGCTCCTTCCTCCTCCTTCTCTTTCCCTTCCGCATCGCCCTCCTTTCTCCCGGCTTTTCCATATTCATGGACGGATTTCCGCTCCCAGGTAACACGTACCTTCTGTCTTTTACCTTGTATCCTTGTGAGTGGCAAAGGCAGAAGCGGTGACTCCTTGGATGAAAAGTGATGTGGGACTTGATTCCACAGACGAGATCTGTTTTTCTACTTACCTCCAGACAGTGTGTATTTTGAAGTACAAGCCAATCACCGCTCAACATTCAGCTTAGGAAACGGTGTTACTGTGGAAGGAAGGAATATTTTTAAAGACTGATCATGGGAAGCAGTCCCCTCTCCGCCCCCCAGTATATGTGAGTCATCGGATTAAATATGGGACAAGCTGGTAGCTGCCTACATGGCTTGCTGTTAGCATGTCCTCTGTGTCCATTGCGCCTTGTCCCCAGATTTCCCATGGTCGGCTGGACCCGTTTCCAGCAACTTGCACTGAGAGACCCAGCAGAAGTATTGCATTGGGAAGTGGTTAGAAATACCCCAGTCCCTGCCCCCCACCCATCTACTGGAGAAATACATGCTTCTAACTATTAGAAATGTGGTAGAAATATCCACATTTCTAATAGTTAAAAGCATGAGTATCTGCTAATGAACACAAAGAATACTCCCCAAGGTCCTGCTTCTACTTGATACCAGTTTCAGATTTGCCTCTTATTTTATCAAAGCGCAAAATAAAAACTTGCCATTATCTTCCCCAAATAATGCACTCGCTAAAACCATGGTACTCAGCACTCCGAGATGCAGTGAACAAACCTCAAATACCGGCTTATCTCCACTGCCCTTAAATTGTATGGCATATTTTTAATCTTCTGGCTGGAATAAGCGAGGGCATCAGAATAATGGAAGTCTTTCTTTTTAAAGTTAACTTTTTAGCCTTTAAAACCTTTTGAGACTAAAGAGGGATGTTTAAGAAGCAGCAGATGTAGATGCTGGCCCAGTACTGGAATATCCTGACGAGTTGGAAAGAATTTATTTGATGTTCCTCAAACTTTAAATCACTTCCCTCCTTAGTGATCCTAATGGCAAACTATGTATGAAAACCAGCATTAGGCTGGCTAGAGTAGATGAACATTGGACATGAATAGTTTCTTTTAAAGAACTTCGTTTCATTTCCAAAGTCTGTATAAAACATAGAACATGATTTTGGTTCAAAAACTCTTTGGCACAGTAGCCAGTTTTCCCTTCATTGTAGCATTAGTTAGCTAATCACCGGGTATAATTTACAGCCGTAACAACATTATTATACTCATTTGACACCAGTGTTCGTAGCTACACATAACTCAGTATTAATTGTGGAATATTTTAACTGAAACATACTTTTTGCAATCTTTAACTTTATATTAATCTTATATTTCGCAATTCTCATTGCTATTTCTTGTTTTCAAACACATTAGACACCATTATAAATCAATCTTCGTACTTTATTAAACAGCAGAGAGTAATAAAGAAGGTCACAACTCATAGAGGAGTTCCTTGGAGGTTTGTAACATTGTGATTTAAATCTCAGAAAGATTTAATCAAAAACCGAATTAATCCCTGGGGGGAAAGATGCTATATAGATTCTATTGATGGGCAAAAGCAGTCTATTTCATTTTGTTGGTCTCTCTTAACATATTCAAGAAATGGAACATAGTTTTTCTGCGAGAAACACAGTAGGATTTTCTTGGTGGGGGGAGAATGATATGCAATGACCTTTGCGTGGTGTGGCGACCCTTTCATTCAAAATAGCCCATTTTATTCTTCCTGTGGCATTCTGTAGCGCTTGGTTAAGTTAAATGTCCTCCACCTTTTTTGCTCACCTAAATATATTCCATGTGATTCCAGTCATTCTGCTAGATCCCCAACGCTCCAGTCCACTCGAGCATGTGGAATGTGTGGGTCACATGAGTTGGGTTCCAGGGTTACTGTAGAAAGCAGGTGACTGCCCCTGGGCACATTCTCAGGCAGCCCTGCAAACCTGCAGGAAGAAATGACCATGAAGTACAGGTGTTTCTAGGACAAGGTTCTCCTGAAAAGCCTACCAGTTTCCATGATGAAGATGTAGGACAAGAGGTGACCACCTCCCCCATATATACCTCTCTTTTGTTCTTAATCCATAGGAATTCCACCATATTCCTTTTAGCTCAAAGACCATGGCTGAACATCAGCTGACTTCTCGAAGGGGCAAAGTGGAATTAATTAACGGAAAAGAGTCAGAGAACTTTTAGAGGAGAAAACCAAATGATACTCTAATATTTTCATGATTAAATTAAATGAGCATAATTATGCATGCACATATGCACACCCAGGCATTATTATAATCAAGGATCTTAAAATATTGTATTGTTTCAAATTTATGCGGATAGCACTTACAGAAGGCAGGGAGCTAGTGTGATATTTGAATTTGCATATTGACCATTTTCATATATTAACTTCCAGTAGGAAGAAGCTGAATTATGAGAAAAAAAAAACCCCGGGGTGATTTAGAAAAAATATTGTGCTTCTGCTCGTTTGGGAACATCAGGGGCACTTAGCAACATTATCTTTTTTTTTTCCACGTAGTTTTCTGTGATGGATTTTCAACAAGATGACATCCAAGTGAAAACCAAAATTAAATGGGAAGGAAAGAATGTTAAGTGGTAAAATCCTAAATAGCTTATTAGACTACTTAATTGGAGGGGATTTATTTTTTGCTGCTGTTCGGAACTCTATAGTTAAGCTTCTCTTTAACAATACTAATTGATGAAAGGGAAGTGGCTCCATAATACAGTTACTGCACAATACCCTCCAGCAAGTCATTTAAGGGAATTCGCAGGTACCTCCTTTGTTTGACTTTGGTGTTGTTGAAAATCATTGTCTTCATTCATATCATTGCTTTTTCACTTTGTCTCCAACCAGGTCCCTTTTCTCCTTCTGGAACTTACCTGTGCACCTAACATACAGGAAAGGAAATGAGGGTTGCTTGTTCTAGTTTAACCACTTAGCAGATTTTCAGGCTGGTTCCTATGTGCTTTAATGACTAGTATTTCATGGTGTTTAGGGGTAGTGCCCTCTGTTAGCTTTTCACTGTTACTTGTTGAGAATATGTGTACGCTATCACGGAATAATGATTAGTTGCCCTACTTCTTAGAGAAGGGTAAGTTAGCAAACTGGTCACACAGCCTGTGATATGGCCATTCATGTTAGGGACCTTCATGATCAAGGGCCATCAGTGGTCTAATCAAGCCCCTTCATTGCCCTCCAATTACCTGGCTACCTGAAATCAACCTTCTTGTATCTATTCAGTAAGCTGCCTTTCCTATGATCAACAATCTGGATTGCATTTCAGACGGTACCTCATGAAAATAACAGGAGGAAAGCAAAGAATTGTAGTTCATTACCTAATGTTTGGAGTCAGTGGCTGACGGTGAGAAGTACCTGCATGGTGGGGCTGACATTTTCCTATGTATAATGACAGATATGGTGGCACACAGAGAGAGTGCCCATGTGTGTGCCTGATGAATGAAACAATTCATAAAGAGCTCATAAGAGTCTCTTTGTCACATGGCGCCAGGTTCTCACGGAGGCACCGTCTGCCATGGCATGCCATGGCAGGGACCAACTCTAGAAAGGTCAGCTGAAGGAAAGAGAAAAAACAAATAGAAGGTTAACCAAACACATTTGAACTTCAGGTACAAAGCAAGATTTGGGCAAAGACTTCCCATTGTTTCTTATTTGTCTTTTATGCCCACTCTCTCTAAGGGATTATATAAATAAAAGAGGTGATTGTAGAGCTAGGGCAGTAGAAATGGAAAGCAGAGAATGGACCTTTCAAAGCAGCTGGTTCCCTGTGTGTGTGTGTGTGTGTGTGTGTGTGTGTGTGTGTGTGGTTCTGTATCAGCTAGACAGCAATTGGCTTTCACCAACCTGGTGTCTGCTCAGAGAAATTGATTAAATCCCATAAACCGAGTCCACGAGTGTCTAGTGCTGGATTTCTGAGGTCATCCTAAGACTCGACTGTAGAAAGGTTGGCAAATACATCTGAGAAGTTGTGCACTCACAGCTCCAGGTTATGGGTGATCTTTCGGGGTAATGTCCTTGTTGGATCTGGCACCAGGAGTAGAAAACAAAAGGGTACATTTATCTGGGCCCTATTCCCAATCCAGTGGACAAACTCAATGAGGTTAGTTAAAACTATGAAGTGCAAAAGAGAGGTAGTTGGTCATGGACTTTGGTCTTTGGAATTCTATGAACCTTAAAAAAATAGCCTATGGCTTGTGGGCCACACAGTGAGAGGAAAATGTCCAGGAAATGACTGATTGAACAATGGCTGCAAAACAGGTATTGTCACGGACTCTTTTAACTATGTTTTTAAATTGTAATTAGAAAACATTTTAAACACACACGTAAATGCATAAAATAATGAAATAGAACTCCATACATTCACTTCCTGGATTTATGAGCTCTTAACATTTGTCCCGAATGTCTAAGATTTCTCCCAAAACAAATCACAAACCCCATCTCCTTTCTGTCCTTCCCTTCTCAGTTCCGACCAAACTTTTGCGATCGGTGCCTGCTATTCCCCAGCCATACATCCAGAAGTAAGATGGAGTCTATTTTGCGTCTTTTGCCAATTTGCATAATGTTTTCTTACTGTACGTATCCTTTTTGCAATTTGCGAGTGGTGCCTTCTAATGCAAATGCAATTAGAACAATTCAGCCTTGGTGCAAGCCAGAAGGAAAGCCTTCCTTCCAGGTGTTTGGAGTTGCCTTACCAGCTGCTTAACCTTTCCCGGCTAATCACTCTTCACGGGGATCCTGACACTCACGTTGGTTTCCTATTTATCACCTGGGCTCATGTGCATTTACCCAGATATCTTTCCAAGTTTTTGACCCTTGATCTACCCTCCTCTTGCTTATGGACTGGCTATAAAGATATTCCTAGGGAACAGGGGATCCTAAAATCACAGCGTAAAACAGAAATCCGTACGTAGGTAGTTATTTCTTTTTTTAGATACATTGGTACCTCGAGATACGAGTGCCCTAACATACGAGCTTTTTGAGTTACGAGCTGTCGAGCGAGCGATTTTTGCTTTGAAATACGAGCAACATTTGAGATAGGAGTCATCACGTGGATCGGCCGGCTGCACACGACCCACCAGTTTACCTTGACTCGAGCATCTCATAGTTTCCCACGCCTCAAGGTTACGGAACGAATTAAGCTCGTATCTCCAGGTACCACTGTAAATAGAAAGGAGTGAATTCTTTGCTTTTTCTTCTTTGTGAAATCAGAGATTTTTGCCAGATTTCTAACCTTCTCCTTTCCACACACTCGTCAATGGCCGCGTGCTCTCCGGAGAGGACATTGGGGAGTCCCAGCCCTGAAGAAATTATTTCTTGTAATAGTAACCGATTAAACTAGTTACCAGCTGGGGAGCATGTTTGAGCACTTAAGTTAATTGAACTGTTGCAAACTAAATATGATTCTAAATTGTTTCAGTATTCCAAAGCACTTCATGCGTGCAGATAAAAATGAAAAAAAAAAAATTACCAAATCGGTCTGAAATGTGCAAATCAGGCACACAGCACTGCCATTTAGATCTATGGCCTGATAACTCGGCAGTAGGCACCTTGGAGAACTTTGGGGGTTTTCTCTTCTTGTGCAGTGAGCCCTCCTTGGAAACCCCTGAACCACTGCTTCGTGTGGTATTCAGCAAAGGGACGGCAGGCTGCAGTCAGAAGGGGAACTGTCTGCATCGGGGTTTTTTTTTTTATCAATTTGCCCCGGAAATTTTCTCTTCGTGGTTCATTTCACGGGCCAAGTAAGAAAAGAATGGTTGAAAGGAAGTTGAGTTTAATAGAGGAAACGCCATATTTCATGCTAGGAGAATCTGGCTGGAATTAGGTGGTGAATCTGTTTGGAGGGCATGGTACTCTGTGAGGTGGTGGGCTTTTGTATATGTAGGACCACTGTGTACAATCCATGCCTGTGTAAATGCAAAGAGGGCATCCTGACAGGCATCTATATGGCGAAAGATACTTCTCCCCCATCTGATATGTCCCTTCTCCTTCTCCTTTTTTTTTCTCCCTCATCACCCAACAACTCTATAAATGACATTCCATTTCCAGAATTTTCTGTTGCTATTTTTCTAACCCTCCATATAGATCAGGGCACAGGCTGGGATTAAATGGGTTGTTTGAAAGGCTCAGATGGTGTGTGAACCTCTTGGCAGCTTAACGAATCATCCCAAGGCACTAGTCACACAAGATGGTAGAAATCCTACACCCCTCTGAGGTCAGCTTTCCTCCTTCCAAAGGAAGCCTAAGAATAAAATAAAGTGAAATGCCATACCGGTTGTCTTCATGAACTCTGATTTGTGAAGATAAATAAAACTCAGAGAATTATAAAACTGATGTCAGGTGGAGGGTCTTGAAGACACAGTTACAGATGCTCAGGGTCACCTAGCAAGGGTGCGTTCCTGGCTTCAGGTCACACGGTGGTAGTGACTGAGTTAGAATATAGGCTATCGTTGTTATTTCTGTCACGCCACAAGTTGCCAGACACCATATACTATCAGAACACTAATCGGCAATACATTGACAAAGACAAACTCATGTGGAACAAACCAAGTCCATAAGGACAACATGGATATTGACTGACCAGCCATGTGTGGCTGAAAAGGAAGGCAGAATCAGTCTTGTTCCAAATGAGGCAGCTGCAGCCGCAATATTTGTTGAGAGGTCCATGGCAGAGTCCTTTCTCCGAAATATCTCTCCCGTAGCTTACAATGAGTGCCGCAAATTCAACATTTGGTGATTCATATATATTTTTAAAATTGAACTAAAAACACCCCTGAGAACTATAGCCATTACCAGCTCTATGCCTATATAAACTATAGGCATTACCAACTCTATGCCACTGCTGCTCAGGTAATTTCAGGATGAAAGCCACTTATATTAGGGCAATAGTGAAAGAAATCTTAATACCCACGTCTTCACTTTCTAGAGGAAGGCAGGAAGGACATATAGTGAATGTATCATCAACTCACTATTTTCTCATAAGAACTTCCTCACTTATTTACATAATATGTTTTTATTGATTTCAGAGAGGAAGGGGGAGAGAGGTAGAATCATCAATAATGAGAGAGAGAATCATTGATAGACTGCCTCCTACATCCCGCCCCCGGCACTACTGGGGAACTAGCCTGCAACCCTGGCATGCACCCTGAACAGGAAATCAAACCTCAACCTCCTGGTTCACTGGTCCACACTTAATCACTGAGCCGCACTGATCAGGCTCATTTGCAATGAATGTCAATGTTGAACACTATGCTAGAATGAATAAATTATGTAGCTACTACCTTTAAAGAAACTCCTAATCAAACATGAAAATGTATATAGTACTAGAGGCCTAGTACATGAGATGGGGGAGGGGGGGTCCCTCATCCAGGCCTGCCTTTTCTCACAGTCCAGGAGCCCTCAGGGGCAGGAAGCAACCCAATGATGAAGAGAAGGTGACACCCCATCACACCTCCGCTGCTGCCTCTGCCAGCAGCGCAAACCTCAGCCAGACCTGGTCACCTGAGCCGTGAGTGGCCCTGGGTGACTAGGCAGCCACCATCTGAGGCTTGCCTGCACCTCGGGCTGGCCCTGGGTGACTAGGCAGCTACCATCCAAGGCTTGCCTGCACCCTGTAATGGCCCTGGGTTGCTGGGGGGCTGAGGAAACTGGGGTATTCTGGAGGCAGGTGCACGGAGCTGCTGGGCCCACCTTAGGGCAGGCCCAGCCTTGCAGCATGCCTGTTGCACCAGTGAGGCTGAGGGGACTGGGCAACTGCCGTCTTGTGGCTATGGGCACCATCATCTTTGAGAGCAGGACAGCCAATTAGCATATTCCCTCCTTATTGGCTGTGGGTGCCACCATCTTTGAGGGTGGGGCAGTCAGTTAGCATATTCCCTCTTTATTAGATAGGATTAGACAGACTTTAGAAAAATATCTGCTATGTCCCAGACATTGTTTTAGTCACAAAGTGACAAGCTGAATTAATAAGAGACAAGAAATTTGCAATCTAGTGGATGCATACAAAGTAATGAATGTATAACTAAGAAATATCCCACGATCTACTGGAACAAATCTACTACTCAGAAGGGAGGATAGATAGTGAAGACCCTGTGGGATCTTTATTGCCTCAACTGACCCTGGGTATTTAGAACTGGACAGTGAGAGAAGCAGAAGTGGTAAAACTCTGTTTTTTTCCCCCAGATCTCTTCTGGAATTGGGAGCATTCAAGGTTTCCCTAACCTGTCTGCCATCTTTCACTGATTTAGTTCAAATGTTTCCCTTTTTACAAAAACTTTTCTGACCCATGTCTCCCCACTTTCTGCTCCAGATTTGTAGAATTGACATCTTCATT
>PVJN01020847.1:0-35445 GCA_004026805.1 Lasiurus borealis | reverse complement strand
ACTTGTAAGTCTATTTCTTTCACCAGATGTGGGAAGTTTTCAGTCATTATTTCTTCAAATAGGTTTTCAGTATCTTGCTCTCTCTCTTCTTCTGGCACCCCCACAATTCTGATGTTGGTACACTTGAAGCTGTCCCAGAGGCTCCTTACATTATCTTCACATTTTTGGATTCTTTTTTCTTCTTGCTTATCCATTTGAGTGTTTTCTGATTCTTTATATTTCAAATTTTTGACTTGATTCTTGCCTTCCTCTAGTCTGCTGTTAGGTCTCTGAATAATATTTTTTATTTCAGTTAGTGTATGTTTAATTTCTAGTTGGTTCTTTTTCATCTCCTCTTGGGTCTCGCTAACTTTATCCATCTTTTCTAGGATATTCTTGAAAAACCTTATAAAGCATCGTTTTGAACTATATCCAATCGTTTGTTTTCCTCCATTTCTTTTGTTTGTGATCTCTTCCCTTGTATCAGCATTTCCACTATGCCAGGAGAACTTCTGTGTTGGATTCAGCCTTATAATACATGACTTGCAAAACTGCAAAAGCCTCTCTCTTGAGCTTGGGATGGGTGGAGTCTCAGGTCTTAATGGATCGCCTTACCTTCTAGTCGGCCTCGCCCTCCATGGCCATTGGGTCTCACGTGACTGGGTAATCACTGGAGCAGTCCCTGTGCGCCAGCACGCTCGCACAGTGCCTGTAGACCTTTGCCTTTCCAGGTCCCCTGCGCTCCGGGACCATATGAGTCTGGGTTTCGCCCAAAACTGGGGTTCAATGGAGCTAGAAGTGGCGCAGTTGGGGGGCTCTGTTCCCCGCCCACTCGTGAAAGCCAGCAGTACAACCAGCAGTCGGTCCTCTTCGAGTAATGCTGTGTGTGCCACCAGACCTCCAGACCTCCGCCCTTTTGCATTTCCCCCAGATCTCCATGCACTTCTCCCTCTTCACAGTCCGAACTCCACCCCTATGAGTCCCGGCTGGACATGGAGTTTAGTGCTGTAGGATAAGGGGTTCAATGCACCTGGGAGTCTTCGTCCCCCTCCCGCGAGGGAAAGCCAGCCAGGGACTGAAATGTCCTGGGTTCAGTTCCAGTCAAGGGCACATGCCCAGGTTTGGGGCTCGGTCCCAGTAGGGGGCATGCAGGAGGCAGCTGATCAGAGATTCTCTCTTATCACTGAAGTTTCTATCTCTCTCTCCCTTTCCCTTCCTCTCTGAAATCAAAACACATATATTTTTAAAAGTCCTATAATATGACATTTTTAGAGATTTAGGAGCCTTAAGAATAGCAGTTAAATTGTGGCATAGCTGTCCTTCAACTTTTGAAGATATAAAAAAATTAAGTCTAGTTGTTAAACTTATAAAAGCAAGATAAAAATCTCTTTCTAAAAGGCATTTTTAAAGCCACATACCGGCAGCCAGTAAATATTTAACCAACTCCAGGTGTCCTTCCTGAGAAGCCTCCATGAGAGGTGTGGAGCAGCCAAGTTCTATATCAGCCCCTGCCTTAATCAGGAAGTCTGCAACTTCAGAAAATCCTCCACAGCAAGCCAAAGTCAAAGCTGTTTCTTGGGTTTCTTCTGTCTGTGCATTTATATTTGCTCCTGGGGAAAGCATAAAGATAGATAAAACTAGTTAAAAATAATTAAAGTAATTGTTTTGAATTATAATATTCATCTCTATCATCTCTGTTTCAGTTCAGAGTCTTGATAATTTACCATCAATGCAAAAAAGTATTTTAGTTTTAGTAAACTTCATTGATACTGACAAAAAACATCCAAAAGAAATTAATTTTTTTATTAAAGAAGTAAAATTACTTTACCTTGTGCTAAAAGTAGTGCTACCATTTCCTCATGTCCTTCCCGAGCAGCTTCCATCAAGGGAGTGTATCCTTCATCATTAACTTCTTCAAGGTTTGCTCCCCTTTCAATAAGTAGAGCTGCCAACTCAACATGTCCTCCACAGGCAGCTAGTGTTAATGGAGACTCGAATGAATCAGCAGGCATGTTCACTTGAGCACCACTATCCAAAAGCAAACGTGCTACTTCTACATGTCCATCCTGCAGATTTTAAAAAGTAAACCAAAAGGAAGGAAATTATTTGGAGATTTTTAAAGTGCCAAAAGAGACTGAGAAAACACAGAAAGTTGCCATTTAGATGCATATACATTATCATGCCCTTTTGAGCAACTTACTTATCGAAAGCCCATTAAAATTATTTTACCTTACTTTTGAACAAACCCAACATTTTCTAAAATAATCATACTTGTGACATACAGTGACAATTCCAAATAATTTTGAATTTCTATCTTCTCTGAAGTTCAAAAAAACTGTTAAATCTATATTAGACAACAGTACTTCAAAAAATGTTTATACTACTATAGCTATACCCTCAAACTTAGGTGTCATGTTTAAGTGTAGAAATTACATTAGATCTATTTAAGAAACAAAGACTTGGCAAAAAATGTGAGGTCATTACCACTTGGGATTATGTAATCAAGGTAAACTCCTAAGGCTGATATTACCCTATATATTTCCTTGTCACTAGCTTGCTGCAACGAAACAATGAATTTTACAAAGATATAAAACTAAGTATCTTAGTAAGGCCATTAACTACATATTCTCAGAGAGTGTATTTATTCTATACCTCTCTATCACCATAAATACCCTCTGTCAGTTTAAAATTCTTTAATCAAAAAATTTATGTAGGCCTTAACTCTTGATGCGGCATATAAAGTCAGATGCCATATCATTCAATATTTTTTAAATGACCAAAATATTGCTAATAAAAAGTAAAGACTGAGTATAAAATTAAGGTTTTATAAGGTTGGGCAATTCTTTTATTAAAGAAATAATTAAAGAAATAATTAAATGTCAGATTTTGGCAACCATCAAGAGTTTCATTATATTTACCTAAATAACTAGCCTAGCTTTAATTATTTTTTATACAATTCCAAAGACAAATGATTTCACATTAAAATTTTAGTTTTATTATTCCACTTTTTTGTTTGTTTTACTAATTCTTCAAATATATGTAAAATAAAATATATTTTAACCAAATTACTGTAATACTTGGTATCTGAAATACATTTCCAATTGAAAAGAAAATAAGGATTTATAAGTGTTTACAGATTAGGGAACTACTGACTGTGCCGAGCTCCTGAAGGCTCCTAATAAACTGTTTTGCTTGAACTTATGTCAATTTTTAAAGATTCTTTATGGATTCTGTTAACATCTTGAGTACATATATTAAAAGAGAATATTTTTTATATTAGTGAGCAATATTAATTTTGCCAAAAGAACAACAAAATAAATAAATAACCCACTCTTAAAGGTCTAATATCATTCTTTAAAAAAATTGTTTTAATTCTAAGACTTTAAATGTTCTAGCCATAGAACAATAGCTGATATTGGACTTATCTATAAAAGTTAGAAAAAAATAGATAAAGCAATGGGAGGCACTGGGCAGCAACCAAGCTAGGGGCTAGAGTTATGATCATTGAAAGAAGGGAGCAATGAGATGAACTGGATATTCACTTCAGTTTTTTTAGTTTCTTTCAAACCATGGCCAAAGGAAATAGAGCCTAAATAAAGAGTGAACATTTCTATGGGTAAAAGGAACAAAACCAGAACACAAGTCAACAAAAATACTTAGGACTTGGGGAGTGTGAGCAGGATAACTGAGAAAAAGAAGATATAGAGAAGGAGTTCCAAAAATCTATATAAAGTCATCTTCAGACACTTGGGCAACTCCTGCGTTAGAAACACATCAAAGATGAGCTTCCAGGATTAGCAGAGAAGGTTCCTGAAAGGTGGGAGACTTTGGGAGTTCAGACTCAGCTACAATGAAAAGACGTTGGTGAGCCCTGGCCAGTTAGCTCAGGTGATTGGAGCGTTGTCCATACACTAAAAGGTTGGGGATTTGAGCCCCTGGTCGGGTGTGTATATACAAGACAACCAATGTTTCTCCCTCCGTACTCTCTAAAATCAAGAAAAAAATATGTCCTCGGTAAGGATTTAAAAAAAGAAAAGACCCTGGTGAATATCCCAGGCTATCAGTTGAGATCATAGAAGGCTATATAGTAACCCTAACCGGTTTGGCTCAGTGGATAGAGTGTTGGCCTGTGGACTCAAAAGTCCCAGGTTCAATTCCGGTCAAGGGCATGAACCTTGGTTGCAGGCACATCCCCAGTAGGGGGTGTGCAGGAGGCAGCTGATTGCTGTTTCTCTTTCTTCGATGTTTCTAACTCTCTATCCCTCTCCCTTCCTCTCTGTAAAAAATAAATAAAATATATTAAAAAAAAAAAAAGGCCATATAGTAGAAGGAGGATCTAGAATCCCTTACTCTAGCACCAGAGAGAAAGGACTAAGGAGTAAGAGTAAAGCTAGAATTAAGACTCAATAGGATCAGAGTGATCCACTGGTAATTTAACTGACTGCTAGAACAAAACTAACAGTCTTAAAAAGAAGATAATCCAGAACATAAAAGATACCATATGGTTTATAATTGAAAAATTACTAGACATATTAAGAGGCAGGAAAAAATGACTAATCAAGATATAAAATAACCAATAAAAGTAGACCCAGAACTGAATCAAAGATAGGAGTTAGCAGAAAAGAACTTCAAAATAACTATTAATGATAAAATACAGAAAATAGATGTAAAAAACAAAGGAAACAGATAAAAAATTTCAAAAAAATAAATAAAGAATAAATTTCAATATAGAACCAGAATATAAAAACACTGTAATAATATTTATATTTAAATATAAATGGTCTAAACAAACCAATTAAAAAATTCACTTCAGTATAATAACAGAGGCAGATCAAACATATCAAAGTTAGAGAAAAAAATTTAGTGGGCAAACATTAATCAAAGAGAAGCAGGAGAAGCTACTATTAATATTAGGTAAAGCAGACCTCAGAACAAAGAAAATTACCAGAGATATAGACTTTATAAATAATAAAAGGATTAATCTATAAAGAAGACATAGTTAAGATGGTAAATTTTATGTTGTGTATTTTACCACATTAAAAACATGGGAGGAAAAATTTAAAAAGGGTATCAGTGAGTTGGAAATGACACAGTCAAGACTGTCATTTGTACTGTTTCCTACATTGAGAGATTTACTATCAAAAGGTAAATTAAATAGAGAAACCAAGATGGCGGCATAGGTGAACACCTAAACTGCTGCCTTGCACAACAATTTCAAAACTACAACTAAAAGACAGAACAGACATCATCCAGAACCACAGGAAAGCTGGCTGAGTGGAAATTCTACAACTAGAAGGAAGGAGAGGAGTTCACGAAGACTCAGAAGAGCTGTAAAAAGCTGAGATATGGAGACACTCATGTGGAGAGGACGGGCGGAGGAAGGTCTGGCTGGCTTCCTCTAGCGGGAGGGAGACAGAAATTCCCAACTGCACTGAACCCTACTTCTGACTGCAGTGAACCCCAGTTCTGGGCAAGACTCATACTCATTCAGTCTGGACTGTCCTGAAAAGGAAGGAGTGCAGAGAAACTCAGGGGAGCCGTGAAAGGCAGAGGTCTGGAGACACAAACAAAGAAGACTGACTACTGACTGTGCCCTGGGCTTTCTCTAGTGGGACTAAAACAGAACCTCCCCACAGCACTGAAATCCAGGTCGGACTGCAATGAACCCCAGTTTCAGGTGAGACCCTGAGGACCCAGACTCATACAGATCTCTGGCGCGCATGGAAACGCAGTAGAGCCGGAAAGGCAGAGATCTGGAGGCAACCGTGTGTACACACAGAGAGGGCTGCAGTAATTACAAAGGAACACTGAGACCCAGGGGCTGACAGGAAGCCAAGGCTGTCTGCTCAGCCCTGAGACTCCACCACATCCAAGACTAGCACAGAGGCTTTTGCAATCTTGCAAGTCTTAAGGAGAAGTCCAACACAGAAGTTCTCCGGGCATAGACATAACTGATCCTCACAACCAATTGGCTTGGAGGTCAATTTCCTCCAGTGATACCAACAACAATCAAGACTTAACTACAACAAGTCTATACACACAGTCCACAAAGGGGTGCACCAAGAGAGTCCACCTCAGGTTAAGTGGAGGGCGGAGCTACTGGGCTATATAGGACACCTAGCACACAAAGCTACTCTACCAACTCAAGGAAGCAGCAAAAATGCAGAGACAAAGAAACATAAGAAATGGAGGAAAACAAACAACTGGGTACAGAGTTCAAAACCATGGTTATAAGATTTTTCAAGAATTTCCTAGAAAAAATGGATAAATTTAGCGAAACTCAAGAAGAGATGAAAAAGGACCAATTAGAAATTAAACACACACTGACTGAAATAAAAAGTATTATACACAGACCTAACAGCAGACTAGAGGAATGCAAGAATCAAGTCAAAGATTTGAAATACAAAGAAGCAGAAAACACTCAACTGGAAGAGCAAAAAGAAAAAGGAATCCAAAAATGTGAAGATAGTGTAAGGAGGCTCTGGGACAATTTCAAGCGTTCCACCATCAGAATTGTGGGGGTGCCAGAAAAGATACTGAAAACTTATTTAAAGAAATAATGACTGAAAACTTCCCACATCTGGTAAAAGAAATAGACTTACAAGTGCAGGAAGCGCACAGAACCCCAAACAAAAGGAATCCAAAAAGAACCACACCAAGACACATCATAATTAAAATGCCAAGAGCAAAAGACAAAGAGAGAATATTAAAAGCAGCAAGAGAAAAACAGTTAATTACCTATAAAGGAGCACCCATACGACTGTCAGCTGATTTCTCAACAGAAACGATGCATGCCAGACGGGAGTGGCGAGAAATATTCAAAGTGATGAATAGCAAGAACCTACAAGCAAGATTACTCTACCCAGCAAAGCTATCATTCAGAATTGAAGGGCAGATAAAGAACTTCAAAGAGAAGAAAAACTAAAGGAGTTTATCAGTACCAAACCAGTATTATATGAAATGCTGAAAGGTATTTTTTAAGAAGAGGAAGAAGGAAAAGGTAAAAGATAAAAATTATGAACAACAAATACATATCTATCAACAAGTGAATCTAAAAATCAAGTGAATTGAAAATCTGATGAACAGAATAAACTGGTGAATATAATAGAATCAGGGGCATAGAAAGGGAGTGGACTGATAATTCTCAGGTGGTAAGAGGTGTGGGGGGTGCAGGAAGAGACTGGACAAAAATCATATACCTATGGATAAGGACAATGGGGGGAGGGAGGGCAGAGGATGGGGTGGTAGCAGGGTGGAGGGGAGCTATGGGGTAAAAAAGAGGAACAATTGTAATAATCTGAACAATAAAGATTTATTAAAATAAAAAGGTAAATAAAATAGATATTTCCTTTTCCCTTTTTAGTACTATCAAAATTTAAAATCTACTGATTTCATAATAAATATTTTTTCTAAAAATATAAAATTAATCCTTAAAGAGTTAAACAAAGATGACCTTTACTTTCCCCAAAATCTTTAGTGAGTGCAATTTAAAATTACCATGCAAGCCTCCATTAAGGCAGTGTGCATCTCATCTGTTTTGTGCTCTTGATCTGCACCAGCATCAAGCAGAAAGCGAACCATATCCAAATGGCCTTCAAAAGAGAACACAAATTTTAAAACTATATTTCTAAAGAATTGAGTATTAATTTAATATGAAGTATTAAAATGGGAAATCTTTTTCTTTTAGATGTCTATACAAAAATTTTGCATTGAATAAATGATGGTTTTACAAAACAAATCCAAAATAATACGCAGCCTCTCAGCAAGGTATTTACATTGTTAAACATTAAATTAGTCCAAAGCACATAATTCAAATTAAGTAATAATACTTATTCTTTTATTTAATCTATACAAACTATCAAATCAAAACACTGAAATCAAGTAAAATACCAGGTAAAGTATGTTTGGATCATTTTTCAGAAAAACAGCTTTAAAATAATAACTATAAATTCACTTTGGGAATGAAAACACCATCAAAATAATTTCAATCCTCTTAATACATTTAATATTAAAAAAAACACCTTAATTTTCAATAAGAAAAAGACAAACATTCCAGTAGAAAAATTGATGGACATAAAATGATAATGTAAAATAATGCAAATTAATATTAAGCTTCATGAATATTAAAATTAATGAAAAATATTAAACCTTCCTATTAAACAAATGCAAATTAAAATAACACACCATTTTTTACTATCAAAATGGCAAATATTAAGAAGAATGATAATACCCAGTATTGTTGAGGGTGTAGGATAAGGTAAAGGGCACTCTCAAACACTGCTGGTGGGAATATAAATTGGTTCAACTTTTTTAAGAAAGCAATTGGGCAATATATATAAAAAGCCTTAAAAATGCCCATACCCTTTGACCCAGCAATTCCATTTCAAGGAATTTAGCCTAAGGAAATAATCAGAGATTAGGCAAAAATGTCTGCACAAGTGTTATCACAGTGTTTTTAATAGTAGTGAAAACCTTGGAACAATTCATATGTCCAAAAATAGGCAATTAGGGTACATCCAATTGATGTATTTGACAGAGACTGGTAGTTCCCTACTCAATATCCATTCTCTCAAATGTTCTTTAATAACAGCACTCTGATTTTATCTGAGTGGCAATTTGCCTGACTCAAAGATTACATTTCCCAGCCTCCTTTGTTGCTGTGTGTGGCCAATGAAATGTAAGTGGGAGCTAGCTATATGACAGAACTGTTAGGAAGATTTCTTAAAGGTAGCTTAATAAATTGGAAGCATCCCTGATTTGCCCTTACCCTCTTCCTCCTTCCTAGATTAGGTATTGCTGGGGTCATAGCTACCATTTTGGCAATCTTGAGGCTAAAAACCAGATACCAGGATGGTGAAACAGAAAAATAGAATGCTGAGATCTAAATAATCCTAAACAGCCCACCCTTGGATCTAAGTAAAAGAGAAAAGGCTTCTCTTTTGTTCAGATTACTATTAATTTAGGTTTTGCAGCTAAATCCACTACTAAATGCAATAGTGAAATGCAATGTAACCATCAAAAGTTGTATGACAAAAATACTGAGAAGGAAAAATGTTTAGTATGTACTGCTAAATAAAATAAGCAGACTATAAAATAGTGTTAGAGTATGATTGTTTAATTTACAAATACAGGCATACCATGTCTTACTGCGCTTCACAGATATTGCATTTTTAAAAAATTAATTAAAGGCAGGACTCTTCACCTGCAAAAAGATTACAGTTTACTTCATTGCAAGATTGCTTCATTACAGTTATCTGAAATGAAATCCACAATATCTCCAAGATATGCCTGTATATATACATTTGCTTATAAATATACTTGCCATTATAAAATTTATTTTCTTTATGCTAGTCTGTGTTTTTCAGGTTTTTTTGAATCAAGTGTGATTATTATATTATTTAAAAGTGTGAATTATTTGTTAAATAAAGGCTGGAAAAATCATATAAAACAAAAATCATTAAACAATGGAAACCCTCTAGATCTGTGCTAAAGTTGATTGACTTTATAGCTAATTGAATAAATTTGAATTAAAATAAAAGAAACATACTAAACTTTAGAAAATAAAGGCTAAAATGTACTTTGTATATAATCTGGTGAAAGCTAGATCATTTTATAGCACAGGGAAACGATAAGCAATATAAAATCAAATACTCAATACTTAATATTAAAATATTCAAAGTTGTTATTTTAAAAAACCCCAGTCATACATATATAGAATACCTTTGTAGCACGCAAGTGTAAGAGCACTTTCTTTGAATTCGTTAGAATGAGTGTTGATGCCTGCCCCATGATCTAGAAGAACTCTTGCAACTTCCACATGACCTGCACTGGCTGCTTCCATTAAGGGGGTATGTCCATTTTCATTATGATCTTCTATATTTGCACCTTCATTAAGTAGCACTTTAACAATGTCAACAAATCCTCCAGCACAGGCATAAGTCAATGCAGTGTTTCCTAACAAAGAACCAAAGATATACAAAATTACTGACAGATGGATACAATTATGATTATGCTACTGCTTTAGTTCTACCTCTTCTATTTTCATGCATAAAGGGATAAACTATCATCTACAGTTTTTCTGTTGTACTAGTTAGAAACATCATCTTAATTTCTTACTAATTAAAAGGTTTATTATAAACCGATCAATTTATCACTCTTCACATTTCCTTAGCTCAAGAACCATCTTGAAAAATCACTTTCAACATATTTTTATCTAAAATATTCTATTATGTCATTTATAATTATTCCTTTTTCTCTCAACACTGTACAACTTAGAAACACTTAATTTTATTTCTATGTATATTCATTTCTTGTAGCTCTTCTTTATCTTTACAGATTTGTTCATAAGACAATTCATTATTTTCGGTACATTTTCCTTCTGAAACATATCTTCAATCTATATTTAGTAACCTAGTGAGACATAAATAAATAGCCCTCAGCATAAGTCTTTCAATAAAAAAATTTATTTAAAAGGTCGTTATTTCTTGGTTTACCACTTATTTCTTTCCTGATTTTTAAAAAAATATATTTTATTGATTTTTTTACAGAAAGGGAGAAAAATCAAAAGTTAGAAACATTGATGAGAGAGAAACATCAATCAGCTGCCTCCTGCACATCTCCTACTGGGGATGTGCCTGCAACCAAGGTACATGCCCTTGACTGGGCCTTTCAGTCTGCAGGCCAACGCTCTATCCACTGAGCCAAATCAGTTAGGGCCCTGATTTTGTTTTGAGGATTTTTTATTTATTTATCCCTTAAAATATATTTTTAAAATTGATTTCCGAGAGGAAGGGAGAGAGCGAGAAAGACAAAAATATCAATGATGAGAGAGAATCATTGCTTGGCTGCCTCCTGCAAATCCCACACTGGAGAGGGGCCTGCAACCTGGGCATATGCCTTGACTGGGAATCAAACTGTGACCTTCTGGTTCATAGGTTGATGCTCAGCCACTGAGATACGCTGGCTGGGCTTGAGGATTTTCATTTATTAAAGGGGGCAGAGAGATGTTTGAACCATCCAACAGAATGAGACTAGAGAAGATTATTTTAAAGGTTCAGCAAGAAAACTATAATTTCAAAACTCAATTTGTTCAGAATTCAACCATTTAACCATCTCAGACATTATGCGCATTAATATTACTATAACTTGGGCAGCAACATTACCTAGAATTCCTTCTATGAAGTCTTCCTTCTAAGCTACATTTAATATTTACTTAATTGCATGGAATTCTGATAGGCTTTCATTATTTAAATTTCTTTTTAAACCATTAAATCCAAGGAATCTCACTACTAAAACTACACCTATAACTTGAGAGATATGATCAAAGCTCTTCCTATCTATGACTCTGGAAAGCATCCTATATAATAAGAGATGAATATGCTAATTATCCATTACACTGTGAGGCATAACGACCGACCATGTAATGACCGGATCACAGATGTGCAGGAAGATGAGAGAGCGAACTACAAGTGGAACTATAGGAGGGGGCAAGGCAGCAAGCTATGGGGGCATGGAGGGCTACAGGAGGGCAGGGCAGCGGGCTACTGATACACAGATTCATGTGCAGGGCTACTAGATAATAAATAAAAGAGTAGTCCTTACTAGAGGAGTTTCATGCTACCATTAAAACATCTTATCAGTAAATGCATTCAGTATATGTGTCATGAAAAACCTTATGGGTAAAAAATACTCTCAGGTTAATCTATAATCTAAAGTCAAGGGAGCTGTAACAAATGAGATAAAGAAATTATAAGAGACATAGTCCACAATTTTGTCTCTCTATTTTTTAAAAATATACTTTTATTGATTTCAGAGAGGAAGGAAGAGGGAGAGAGAGAGAGAGAGAGAGAGAGAGAGAGAGAGAGAGAGAGAAAAACATCAATGATGAGAGGGAATCATTGATTGGCTGGCTCTTGCACACCTCCTACCGGGAGATCGAGCCCACAACCCAGGCATGTGCCCTTGACCCGAAGCAAACCTGGGATCCTTCAGTCCACAGATTGAGGTTCTACCCACTGAGCCAAACCAGCTAGGACAATTTTGCCTCTTTAAACAATACATATAATTGTGGTATAAAAAAATTGTCCCTTATAAAAAAACTTACCAAATAGAATCTAAGTATGGTTTAAAAACTTTTGAAGATATCAAAGTAATCTGTATTTTACTCAGATTCTAAACAAGGGCTAAGATTTTTCTGTAGGTTTACAATTGGTTTTCCCTAGGAATCAAATTTTTATCTTTCAAGTTATAATTAATTATAGCAATTTATTTTTTCAAACTCACACATAATTTTCTATATACCTGTTGCAGACTGGGAGTTGACATTTGCATCATGAAGAAGTAATAATTTCACAATATCTAAATAACCTCCACTGGATGCTGCCATTAGGGGAGTTATGTCTCCTTTAGTCCCTCGATCTTCAACATCAGCATGCATAGCAAGCAATACCTTTAAAACACATACACATAGAGAAATTATCAATTCTTACTACTAATATTATTTCTAGAGAATATACTAAATCTGGGAAAATACTCTTTTTGAATGGGGGTAGGTAATAAAAAATAATCACCTTTTGGAAAATATGCTAGCATTTGGTGCTCAAAACACTAAGTTAGATGCTATATTTTTACAATACCATTACATATTAATGTTTAAGTATGTAATTGCATTACCCATCCTATTATATAATGGAATTGCTCTTATCAAAGAATTGGTATTATGCTTGGGATTATCTAATAAGAGAACAGCAAAACTACACTCACAAGATAGAAACTGATAAACACATGGCTATTTCCCAATACTGCTTCAACAGAAGGAAATTTTAAAAGAATTGGGGTAATCTGGCAAAATGAAAATAAATTATCACTTTCTATTATAGCTGTATATTATTTCCAAAGACAAGTTTAAAAGTATTTTATTCATTAGGACTAATTTTGAGTAAATGGTAGAAAATGGACCATGCCTAGTTGCATGTACAGGCAACACATTAATTATGTATTAGTTTCTATTTTACCTACTGCCAAGAAGGAAAGACCTTGGCCTATAATTATATTTTTTTAATTAATGATAAAACATCAAAACTCTTCAATAATTTTAATTATTTAAAATACAAAGATTATTTCTGCTTACTTGTGCTAATTCATAATACCCTGCTGAACAAGCCAAACACAGCAGACTTTCTCCTTCTTCTGTATGTTCATTTACACTTCTGCCTTCATCTAGTAATTTACGAACAGCATTTACATCACCATCAGAACAAGCTTCTGCCAGACTGCGGCTGAAAAAAAAATCAACAATTAAGCAACCCAGAAAGACTCAGGGTCCTATGATTATAAATTACATTAAGTATAAATAGTCACACATAGAAAAATACTGATATAGTAAAAAACAAAACAAGACTGTATGAATACCTTATTTACTGAGCATCTTGTCTGCAATACTTTTTCATGGATGTCAAGTAAGCCAGAATAAGTGAATATGAAATAGTTGTCATTTTTATATTTTAAAATATTCTAACATATTGTCATATTAAACTTTAAATAAAGCTTTTTAAAGCTATTAGATGTACAAGTTATTTTATTTTTATTTGTTGATTTAGAGACAGAGGGAGAGAGAGAGAGAGAAACATCGATTTGTTGTTCCAATTATCTGGGATGGAACCCACTAGCTTGTTGTACCAGGATTATGCTCTAACAAACTGAGCTATCTGGCTGGCTAAATGTACAAGTTTTTAAATAATACTATATTAGTAATGATTCTCAAAGATATTTGGGATAAAATCCTATGGTTTAAAATTTTATTTGGTAACAGTAGAAGGTAAAAATCTAAGTAATTTTATTGCAGAATGATTATTAATAAAATCCATGAATTTCAAACTTAATGTGCATACAAATCACCCATGTTTCTTATTAAAATGCAAATTCTGAGTCAGTAAATCCACATTCTGCATTTCTAATAAGCTGCTAGCACATGGACCATATTTAAGTAGCAAGCACCTAGATTATTGCATTAACAACCCATTTCATTTATTATTTCCCCCAATGTTATTGAGCTATAATTGGCATAAAGCACTGTACAAGTTTAAGGTGATTTGACTTACATATATTATGAAATGACTGCAATAAGTTTAGTTAATATCCATCATCTCATTTAGATTCCAAAAAAGTGGGGGGTTTTTGTTGTGCTGAGAACTCTTAAGATTTACTCTCTTAGCAATTTTCAACCATTTTATTTGTTATTATTCAAAGCAGTTAACTTAAAGTTTACGGCTGTAACTGTTAGCAAAAGTAACTTCCTTAAATATGGAAACCAGATTTTATTCAGTTTGTTTTCTCACACTCTAGTATAGTCCATTCCACAAGGACACTCAATGAATATGAGTAGAATGTAAGGATAAAAATATAATATCCATTTTTATATTCATATTTATATATACATTTATTATCAACTTAAATACAAGATTGGGCAAAAATAGGTTTGTAGTCGTTCACACAAAAAGACGTGCAGCTTATATTATTACATTGCCTTTATTAATTCAAAAGAATATCACAATGGTACAGTAAATCTACTTTTGTTCACTTGACTAAAATTTATAAGCCCCTCCAAAAGATATATTTAATCAAAATTTGCCATTCAAGAAAACATCTAATATCCAGCAGAAGTCATTAAACACATACGTGTCTATTTGTCCTGCATTGTGGCCGTTTTCTGCTTTCATTCGTGTCAGTGCAGCAGCAGCTTCATCCAGCGCACAACTTACTGAGGACGTTAATCTCCGGAGTACCTCAGGATCTGCAAAAGCTTTACCATCAGCAGTTGACAATTTGCCAATTCCTTCAGTGTGCGTCAAGCAATCAGAAGTGCGGGAGGAGAAAACCATAAAAGTGCAAATTGTAATTACATTTCTAAACATTATTACCTAAGGCAAAAATGACATAATTTTCATAATAATGCTAAAAGAATATTAGGCTGATAATTTCAATTTTGCCATTAATGTCAAAAGACCATCCCATAACCACCTATGTGTTAGTCTTCCCATCTTTATAATCAGTGCATATAATATTAATTTGTTTCCAACTTAACTCCAAATGTAACTTAATATGATGCTTATTTTAGCAAATAAATGAGATTTCCTTCAAAGTATCTAGTCATACCATAAGATCTCTAGGACAGAATTGTATTTGTTTATAGACTATTTTCAGTAGCAACAAAGGGGATATTCTCTAGTGTTCAACAAACAATCCAATAGTTTCTTCCTTTGGCAATATAGACACTTAAAACCATCTTCTAGAGCCACATTATAAATTAAAATAAATTCCTTCTTGCTCAACCACTGCAGCTTAGTGGTTGAGTGTCAATCTATGAATCAGGGTGTCATAGTTTGATTTGTAGTCAGGGTGCATGCCTGAATTGCAGGCTCAATCCCCAGTAGAAGATATGCAGGAGGCAGCCAGTCAATGATTCTCATCAATGATGTTTCTCTCACTCCCTCTCCCTTCTTCTCTACAATCAATACTAAATGTTAATTAAAAATTCATTTTTAATTGTATTAGTTGCTTATGATGTGCCAGACACAAGGGAGGCAGAAAGGATTAAGACATAGTTCTTGTCCTCACAGCATTCACAGTCAGGTAGGACTGTCAGATGTCTAAGTTGGCAATAAATCATTTTATCTAGAATTAGTGACTACTGTAAGCAAAAATTTTGTTGAGAGTATCTCTGCATGTTACTACTAAAAATGAGAGAAAAATCGTCAATAAAATTTTGGAGAACAACAAAAAATGGGAAAACTAGCCCAATAAGATAAAAAATGGCCCTAGTTGGTTTTGCTCAGTGGATAGAGTGTCAGCCCGCAGACTGAAGGGCCTCAACTTCGATCCCAGTCAAGGGTACATACCTAGGTTGCAGGCTTGATCCCGGGCCCTGGTCAGGGCGCATGCGGGAGGCAACTAATCACTGTATCTCTCTCACATTGATGTTTCTCTCTCTGTGTGTCTCCCCCTCCCTTCTACTCTCTCTAAAAAGCAATGGAAAAATATCTTTGGGTAAAGATTAAAACAAAAAAAGACCACACACACAAAAAAAATTGCTTAATGTACCAGAAAAGAGGCAGTCCTGAGTGAGAATCATGAGAATCAGAAAAAGAGAAATGAATTTAAAACCCTTAACTAGAAGTCTGAAGTAGTACTCACAACATGAGAAGTGCCAGCCTAAACCAAGAGGTAGAGATGTACTACCACTAAAAAAACTTAGTCTGGAAAAGGAAAATATATGGAGAATAGGAATGCCGTTTCTCCACAATTCTTTCTGTTCTAAGCAAAATGTAAGGTTCCAAAACACAGAAACAAGAGAAAGTGGCCAAGGCATTCCCATTTCAGAAATATTATACAATATACCCCTAAATCACAACAGGAAACTCATAAAAAACCAGACTAAAAGGAAGGAATACCCAGTATAATTACTAATGTGATCTTCATTCCTTTTTTTGTTTGTTGTTGTTGTAAATACTAATCCTGCCCTAAATTAAACAATCTTCTGCTGGATACTTATATATATATATACTTTTTTTAAATTAATTTATTTATTATATATTTTATTGATTTTTTACAGAGAGGAAGGGAGAAGGATAGAAAGTTAGAAACATCGATGAGAGAGAGACATCGATCAGCTAGCTGCCTCCTGCACACCTCCTACTGGAGATGTGCTCGCAACCAAGGTACATGCCCTTGACAGGAATCGAACCTGGGATGTTTCAGTCCGCAGGCCAATGCTCTATCCACTGAGCCAAACCGTTTTCGGCTGGATACTTACATATTTTGATCAATATATTTTTAAGTTTGTATTAATTCCAAAAAAAAGACATTAAATGGACTAAAAGTCAATCTACTAAAAATTGTAATTATGCTTTCATAACAGAATAAAGTTAAAGCAATAACAAGACAATATCAAGCAAATATATTCCTAACATATTTATGTCTTTCCAAGAATAATATAGAAAAACTCAATTTCTTTTAGCTCCTACTTTTCCCCTCGTCATTATAGTCAAATGTATCATTGCTTATTTCCTTCAATATGAAATGTGTTAAAAGGTTGCTGTAATTTTTCTGAATACCTATCTTTAATATTATATTTATTAAAGGACAGTTGACCCTTAAATAAAATAGGTTTAAACTGCACGGGTCTACTTAAACACAAATTTTTTTCAATAAATATGCTGTTGGCCCTTTATTTCCCTGGGGTTTCATATTCACAAATGCATTGTTCTATGCCATTTTATATAAGAGATTTGAACATCCATGGACTTGGTATCCTCAGAGGGTCCTGGAACCAAACCCCATAAATACTGAGAAACAACTGAGTTTGGGGGAGGTATAGGTGAATTTTTTATTACATGGAGGTTGACAATCCTAACCTCATGCGTTGTTCCAGAATCAACTGTACTCAGAAGCTTAATAAAATTCCCCATATTTTTTTAAACTTTTATTTATTTTCTGTATTTTAATAGCTTTAACACAGCCTAACATATATATCGCTGTAATAATATATACGTGTATCTCCATAGAAGTGTCTAGGTGCTATTTTAAAAAGTAAGCTTTAAATTCTTCCAGATTAAATTCTTATGTATGTATAATGTGCACATATATTTATATTAAGACATTGCCAACATCACGAGAATTCTCACTTCATATTACACAGTGTTTTACAAAATATCATACTTTTAAAAGATAATAGCTTGTAAGAACATGTAATAAATAACTTCAAAATGCAATAGATATTTAATTTAAAGTGTGCCTTTAACATTTATGTAAAATGTTTTTTGTACTCATTCAATAGAAACTTACTTGGCCACTGAGTAAAGCTAGCAATAAACCTACTGGTCCGCAATGTGTTAAGTAAGTAAATAAAGGAAGTGTCATACAAAGTGAACATTCAAAAGCAATATACAAATATCAGAAAAAAGTTAACTTCCTTCTTAAAATGTAATTTTAGGAGATAAAAGGTTTTCATTACAGTATAATGGAAATTTTGTGTAGCAAATAATGAGCAGGTTGAAAATAGAACAGTGATAAGTATATATTATTTTGAGAAATTATGCTTATCACAGATTTTCTTTTCTGCTACATCAGAATAAGTTGATATAGCTTGGTATATTTGACTAGAGCTGACCCAATTTTGTGTTCAATTTTTATTTATTTAAGGTCTTCTAAAAAAAAAAAAAAGCAATCTATAATTAAGATAATAACAGACTAAAATAAATAAATAATCACAGAATTCCCTAAATCAGTTAAAAGATTCATAATTTGATTAACTAAATTTAAGTTTATCTTTTATGGTTTTATTTTATAATAAAATTAGTAATAAGTTTTCCTGGATAACTAGATTATTATCTAATATCTTAAATAGGTTAGTGCAGAGCCCACAAATCACTCACAGAAAACTTTCAACCAAGAATTTTTAAAATATAAAATGGAAATGTTTTCTTTAGGGAAAAAAAATACATTGTATAGAGATTTCAAATTCCACGTAATCCTATATAATAAAAGAGTAATATGCAAATCAGCCAAACAGCTGAATGACTGGTCACTATGACACGCACTGACCACCAGGAGGAAGATGCTCAACGCAGGAGCTGGCCCCGGGTGGTCAGTGCACTCCCACAGGGGGAGCGCTGCTCAGCCAGAAGCCGGGCGGATTTGGCTGGGGAGCACAGCAGTGGTAACGGGAGCCTCTCCTGCCTCCACCACCATGCTAAGGATAGTCCATGGGGAACGGGCCTAAGCCATCAGTCAGACAACCCCAAGGGCTCCAAGACTGCAAAAGGGCGCAGGCCAGGCTGAGGGACCCCCCCACTCCCTAACTGTACGAATGTCATGCACCGGGCCTGTGGTGTTATATAATTTAGGGGTAATCTTGTATAACTTTGTATAACAATCTAGACTTTTAAAGAGTTGAAGAAGAGAAAATAAAAATTACGTACCTGCTGCTTCTAGCAATGCTTCTAGTCGTGCCTGTGTCTCTGGATCAACAGTGCGTAAGTCTGCTCCTTCTGCAGTGCTTGATAAGAATATCTCTGATGTTGTTTTAAGCACTGGGTTATCCAGGTCTTCTTGGTCCAAAATAAATGATTCAACCTGTTTATGAATTAAAGATGCAATATCCATTAAACTAATCTCAATATTGTTAAGAGTAACTGCAACTTAAGGTAATATAGCTTCTGATTTGGAATTTAGTATATCCAGATAAATTACTGTAGAAATATGGGACTATAAGAAGAGACTTTGAGGGAGCCTCCCAATTATCTGCTTAGCTTTAGCTCTGCTACAAATATAACATAAACACACCAAATTCAAGTTTTCTAGAAAGCAGTGTATCTTCTGTGCCTAACACAGAGCCTGAAAAGCAGCAATTTTTCAATGAAGTAAGTCTATGAACATCTCCCCCAAGATAAAATATACGGGACTACATAGTAAAAAGTCTAGATAGTATAGATAAGTCATTCAGGTACAGTTTTTCTTTGCTGCTAAATAATTTATTCAATTCTAACTCTTTAAAATGATGTAATCCACTGCCAAATATCTGCAGTCCTAAAGACAAGCAAGCTCCAAGAGATTAGGAAATATACCTATTTGTTCATTGATCCTCTGGATCTAAAATATCTTCCAAATAATAGATATTCAATACATATTCCATGAAATAAATGAATGATATTAGCAAAATCAACTTATGAAAATAAAAACAACCCACTAATTTCAAATAAAGTTCATTTTAAATAAATTCTCTTACATAAAATATGCACAACTTTTCTGGAAAGCTATTTGGAAATGCATCAAAATGCCTTAAAAAGCTCATGCCCTGTTCCACTGGTGTGGCTCAGTAGTGGAGCACCAACCTATGAATCAGGAGGTCAAAGTTCGATTCCCGGTCAGAGCACATGCCTGGGTTATGGGGCTTGATCGCCAGCAGGGGGCAGGCAGGAGGCAGCCAATCAATGATTCTCTCTCATCACTGATGTTTCTATCTCCCTCTCCCTTCTTCTCTGGAATCAATAAAAATATATTTTATAAAAGCTCATGTTCTTTGTCCTTATAATTCTATTTTGAGGAGTCTATTAAAAATCTACCAGGTGTACTGGTTAATAATGCCAATTTTTTTCAATAGATGGAGTTACACATATGTTGATATACCTTATCTGAAAGCCAGATAAAAATATGCAAGGATGTTCACTGCAAAATTAAAATTCCAAAAAGAAAAAGAAAAAACAATAATAGGGAATTTGGTAAATACACTTTGTACATTCATAGGATGGACTACAATGCAGTCACTATACACTGTTTTTGAAGCATACTGAATGGCATGAGAAACCCTCAAACTAAGTGAAAGCCATAAGATTCAAAATAGTATGATCGTTATTTTGCTAAAAGTATATATGTATATGTAAATAAACATGAAATGAGTACTCATAGTATATAATCATGAATACATATTTACATGTCTATATATATCTATAATAATAAAAGCATAATATGCAAATTGACTAAACAGCCAAACAGTGGTATGATCGTCTGGACGGCCTTCTGGACAAAGCCAGTGCTACAAAGGCCTACTGTACTCTTGCACAAATTTCATGCATTGGGCCTCTAATAATATTTAAATACTAGAGGCCTGGTGCATGAATTTGTGCACCAGTCGGGTCCCTAAAGATGGCCTGTGGGATCAGGTGAAAACTGCCTCTCCGACATTGCTAAGGGGTCCTAGGGCACTGGCCAGGCCGAGGGACCCCACCAGTGCACAACCGTGGCCAGGGAGAGAAGCGGGAGGTTGGCCAGCTGGGGTGTGACTGTGGGAGGGCTCCAGGGCGTGTCCGGCCTGTCTTGCTCAATCCTAATCAGCTAGACCCCAGAAGCAAACTAACCTACTGACTGGAGCACATCATAGCAAGTGGTTGAGCAGCCTTAGCATGTCATTAGCACATTATGCTTTGATTGAACAGCCAACTGATCAACCAGACACTTAGCATATTAGGTTTTTATTATATAGGACTAGAGGCCGAGTGCATGAAATCTGTGCACAGCGGGGGGGGGGGGGGGAGGAAGGTGTTCCTCAGCCTGGCCTGCACACTCTCCAATCAGGATCCCTCTCACAATCCAGAACTGCTGGCTCCCAACTGCTCACCTGCCTGCCTTCCTGATTGCCCCTAACTGCTTCTGCCTGCCAGCCTGATCACCCCCTAACCACTCCCCTGCCAGCCTGATTGATATCTTATTGCTCCCCTGCCAGCCTGTTTGCCCCTAACTGCCATCCACTGCAGGCCTGGTCACCCCTAACTGCCCTTCCCTGTAGGCCTGGTGGCCCCAGCTGCTCTCTCCTGCTGGCCTGATCACCAACAACTGCCCTCCCCTTGTAGGCTTGGTCCCTCCCAGCTACCCTCCCCTACTGGCCATCTTGTGGTATCCATCTTGTGTCCACATGAGGGCAGGATCTTTGACCACATGGGAGCAGCCATCTTGTGTGTTGTAGTGATGGTCAATCTGCATATTACTTTTTTATTAGATAGGATAGAGGCCTGGTGCATAGGTAGGGGCCAGCTGGTTTTCCCTGAAGGGTATCCCGGATCAGGGTGGGGGTTCCCTTGGGGCAAGGGGTGGCCTGGGCGAGGGGCCTGTGGTGGTTTGTAGGCTAGTCACACCCTCTGGAGACCCAAGCAGAGGCCCTCGTATCTAGGATTTATTTATCTTCTACAATTGAAACTTTATGGCCTGGAGCAAAGCCAAGCCTTCTGCTCACTCCATGGCTGCAGCCATTTCTGTTGGTATTTATTTATCTTCTGTAATTGAAATTTTGTAGCCTTAAGCAGAGGCCAAAGCAGGCCAAGGTGTGTGGAAAGCTTGGCTTCCTCCATCATTGGGGGCAACCCTAGCCTCCTGCTCTCTCCAGCTCCGTGGCTGTTGTCAGTTTTGTTGGGATTTATTTATCTTCTATAATTGAAACTTTGTAGTTTTGAGTGGAAGCCTGGGCCCGCCAGGGTGTGTGAAAAGCTTGACTCCCTCCATTGCCAGGGAAACCCAAGCCTCCTCCTGCTCACTCCATGGCTGCAGCCATGTTGGTTGAGGTTAATTTGCATACTCACTCCTTACTGGCTGGTGGGCGTAGCTGGTGGGCATCATTTATGGGTGTAGGAGAGTGATGGTTAATTTTCATATTACTCTTTTATTAGATAGGATATATACCTGGGGAAGTTAACAGTTTTTGTAGACAGATAGAAAAACTGGAATAGAAAAGTTAAGTACTTCTTCAGAGTCACACAGCTAATAAATAGCAAAGCTAGGTTTCAAACCCAGGCCATTAAGCTACAGAATCTGTGCTTTTAATCACTAGGCCAGTGGTTGGCAAACTCATTAGTCACCAGAGTCAAATATCAACAGTACAATGATTGACATTTCTTTTGAGAGCCAAAAACCGACTTCTGCTCATGGGCCACAAAGTTTCAATCACAATGCACATATGTGCCCACGAGTGGTACTTTGTGGAAGAGTCACACTCAAGGGGCCAAAGAACCACAGGTGGCTTGCAAGCTGCAGTTTGCCAAACACCGCACTAGGCAATACTGTATCACAAATTTACAAAGCACCTCCATATTTGGATTACATTATTTGGCATATGTAGCTTGTTAATTATCAGTTGCCACAATGGACACCAAATAAAGATATCCTAATAAAGACAGTCAAGTTAGAATGATTTGGATGTAATTTATTACTGAATATACTATAATTTTACAAAATAAATCTTTAACTTCAGATCTAATAACATTGAGCAATGAACTATGTACTAGTATGTACTTAGTGTAATACAGAACAGCTTCATTAATATGTAATTAAAAAGATGGCATTCTAGATCCATGCCAATAGATAAATGTAGAATATTAGTTGTCAAATGATATCAAAATTAACTGTACAACAAAGAGCTTGTTATAAGCCCATGACATTAGGTATTTGCAGATACATATACCTGCCAGTTGTAAGGATAGATAAAACCATGATTCCATATTCTGGAATATTTTTACTGAAGATGGTATTTAGATGTTAACATTTCAATTTTATAAAAAGTATTGGTCTGATGTGATTATTATATATTATTATAGAGACAAATACAGAGTATATGAATCATGTAACATTTAAAAAATTCAAGTTAAGGATTTCTAATTATCTATTTGTTTCTCCAATATTTCCTGAAGTCCTATTTTATACAAAGCACCATGAGAACACAAAAATATGGTAGAAGAAATAAGTCAAAGACTCCAACAATGATTACAAAAGGCCTAAAAGAGAAATAAATGGTACAGCTATACACAATAGAGAGAAATCACTTCCAGCCCCAGTAATTTAAGAAGACATTGCACTAGTAGTATTTGAATTTGGTTTTTAAGGAAGCATAGAATTTCAACAGATGGTCAAATCGGGGGTGGGGAGAGGTAGAGGTGGGAGGAAATGAAATAAAAAATAGGCTTGAAGATGCATTTGAAAAATAATGACCGGTCCACACACAAAAAAACATAAGGTCCTCTTCATACATTGCTAATGGGAATATAAATGATGCAGCCACTGTGGGAAACAGTTTGACAGTTCTTCAAATATTAAACAGAATTATCATATGATCCAGCAATTCTACTTCTATGCATATATGAGGATTAAAAAGATATATACATGTTCACACAAAAACTTGTACACAGAAGTTCATAGATGCATTGTGATTTAACGCAGATATAAAAATGGAAATTATAATGTCCATCAACTGATAAATGGATAAACAAAATGTGGTATATCCATACAATGGAATATTATTTAGCCATCAAAAGGAGTAAGTTCTGATTGACACATGCCAAAATAAAAAATTACATGAAAGGTCCAGCATAAGCAAATCCATAGAGACAGGAAAGAGATCAGTGGTTGCTGAAGAGTCAGAGAGGGAGGAATGGATGTAATTGCTAACAGGTCTGAGATTTCTTTCTGGAATGATGAAAATGTCTGGAATTAGATAATGATGAATACTGCATAATCTGGTAAATGTACCATAAATCACTGAATTGTATACTTTAAAATGTTAAATTTTTATGATATGTGATTATATCTCAATTTAAAAATATATATGAGGTACTTAAGAGTAGAATTATGGTTTTAGAAAGAATAACTGGGAATAGATTTGAGGAAGATCATGTAAAAAGTGATACACTGCTCACTGCCTACCTGTTCATCATCAGTAAGAAGACAGAAAACTAGCCCTAGCTGGTTTGACTCAGTGGATAGAGCATCAGCCTGCGGACTGAAGGGTTCCAGGTTCGATTCTGATCAAGGGCATATTGTGGTTCAATCCCCAGTAGGGGACATGGAGGAGGCAGCCAATCAATTCTTTCTCATCTTTGATGTTTCTATCTACTTCTCCCTTTCACTCTGAAATCAATTAAAAAAATAAATAAAATATACTTTTAAAGGCATAAAAGATAGACACTATTGTAAGAGACAGAACAAAAGAGTTGGAATTACATAGAATTATATTCTAAGAATTACATTTATATAGTGTTTATTATTTTCAAAGTGTTTTTACCTTATTTCATCATTTCAATAGCACTGTAAGATAGGTGAGGCAGGTACGTATTATCTTTGTTTATTGAGAAAGAAAAAGAATCTCAGAAAGGTTGAGTGATATATGCTTGATGGAACTAGCACTTGAACCTAATTCTCCTGATCTCTTGTGCAATATTTATTCCATTATATTTTGTTGCCTGATTGAAATGCTACTGCCTACCTGGCTATCCACTAGAGTCTTTTATGCCTTTTGAAACTGGAAGAATGATACTCACTGAGAATCAGCATTCACTTGAATTTTTTCCCCCATTAATTTTTTCCAGTTTTCTTGAGATATCATTGACATCAATATTGTATAAATTTAAGGTGTACAACATAATGATTTCACATAATGCACATATTGCAAAATGATTACCAAAGTAAGTTTAGTTAACACCATCAATTCACAGTTACAATATTTTTCTTATGATGACCATGTAAATTATTACATGTAGTTTTAGTCATTTTATGTTTAAGTTTTGACTCATAAGATCAAAAAACTTTAAATATCTACAACTCCTGGGAATATCTTAAGTTCCCAGGATTTTATAGTCACATATAACTAAACACATAAGTGATTTAAAGATATTTGTGTCAATGAGATGTGCCAAAAAGCTCTTAATTCTATTATTAATCTGTTCTATCCTCTCTAAAATTTTATAATGTGGAATCAATCTTTTAAAAACCCAGTTATACCTATTACTTTGGGAATATTTGGGGAATGCTTTTAGCAGTTCATAAATGTCTTACTGATAAACCCATTTTTGAAAGATATATTCTTGAAATTCAGAGTGACTTAGCATCACCTCAATATATATCTGGCCAAAAAATAATGGAAACATTTATAACTACATGAAAATATTAAATAAGACATATTCTGGACAGAGGTGGCACTAACCGAAGAGCTACGAGCCCCAAAACACTGGTCCCCAATTGGCGCAAACAGAGTCAGAGGAGCTCTACACTCCACAAGGAAAAGTCAAATTTCTCCTGGGATAATTAGAGACGGACCTACATAACCAGACACCCAGAGAAGAGAGACCATGGGGAGACAAAGAAACAGCCCACATATGAAAGAAAAACAGACATCACCAGAAAAGGAAGGAAATGAAATGGAGGCAAGCAATCTGCCAGAGAAAGAATTCAGAGAAATGGTCATAAGGTGGCTGAAAAGAATGGAAGACAAATTCAACAATATGAGTAAGAACCAAGAGGTAATGAATAAGAACCAAGAAGAAATGAAAAATGATATCGCTGCTATAAAGAACTCAATAAAAAGCATCAAAAGTAGACTAGAAGAAGCAAAGGACCACATCAGTGAGCTAGAAGACAAGGTAGGAAAAAATACCCAAGTACAGCAGCTTCTAGAAAAAAAATTTTAAAAAGCAGGAGGAGAGCCTAAGGGAACTTTGGGACAACATGAAACAAAACAACATCCGCATAATAGGGTTCCAGAAGGAGAGGGAACTGATAGAAAACCTGTTTGAAGAAATAATGAAAGAAAACATTCCTGATACAGGTGGGGGGGAGGGGGGAGAAACCACACAAATCCAAGAAGCTCACAGAGTCCCAAGCAAAATGAACCCCAAAAGAATGACGCCAAGGCACATTATAATTAAACTGGCAAACACCAATGACAAAGTAAGAATCTTAAAAACGGCCAGAGAGACAGAAACTTACCTACAAAGGAACCCCCATCAGATTAGCGACTGATTTCTCAACTCAGGTCAGAAGGGAATGGAATGAACTATACAAAGTCATACAAAGGAACGGTCTGAATCCAACAATACTGTAGCCAGCAAGGCTATCAATTAAAATTGAAGGTGAAATCAGGAGCTTCACAGACAAAAAAGGACTAAGGGAATTTAATACCAACAAATCAGCAATGCAAGAAATGCTAAAGGGTCTGCTGTTTAAAAAAAAGGAATAGGAAGCGAAGAAGGAACACAGGGGTAAAGAATAAAAATGACGACAAATAAGTACCTATCAGTAATAACTTTAAATGTAAATGGATTAAATGCTCCAATCAAAAGACACAGGGTAACTGGATTGGATAAGAAAACATGACCCATATATCTGCTGTCTACAAGAAACCCACCTTAGAAAAAAAGATGCACACAGATTGAGGGTGAAGGGATGGAGAATGGTTTTTCAGGCAAATGGAAATGAAAAAAAAAAAAAGCTGGGGTAGCAATACTTATATCTAACAAATTAAATTTCAAAGTGAAGGACATAAGAGATAAGGAAGGCAACTTCATAATAATAAAGGGAGCAACCCAAAAAGAAGAAATAACTCTCGTAAACATATATGCATCCAATATAGGAACACCCAAATACATAAAAAAAAACTCCTAGAGGATATTAAGGGAGAGACTGACAATAATACAATCATAGTAGGAAACTTTAATACAACACTATCACCATTGGACAAATCCTCTAAACAAAAAATCAGAAAAGAAACATCAATCCTAAATGAATCACTAGACCACATGGAATTAATTGACACCTTCAGAACATTTCACCCCAAAGCCACAGAATATACTTCTTAAGTGCACATGGGTCATTTTCAAAGATATACCATATGTTGGGTCACAAGCAAAATCTCTTCAAATTCAAGAAGATAAAAATAATATCAAGCATCTTCTCCGATCACAGTGGCATAACCCTAACTCTAACCCAAACCACTATACTCAATTAATATTTGACAAAGGAGGCATGAACATATAATGGAGTCAAGACAGTCTCTTCAATAAATGGTGTTGGGAAAATTGGACAGATACATGCAAAAAAAAAAAAAAAGAAACTAGACCACCAACTTATACTTTACACAGAAATAAACTCAAAATGGACACAGAACTTAAACATAAGATGGAAAAGCATAAAAATACTAGAGGAATCCACAGGCAGCAAAATCTCAAAATCTCAGACATATGCCAAAGGAACTTCTTCACTGATACTGCTCCAAGGGCATTGGAAGCTAAAGAGAAAATAAACAGAGAATCCAAGATGGCGGCATAGGTAAACACCTACACTGCTGCCTCGCACAACAATTTCAAAACTACAACTAAAAGACAGAATGGACATCATCCAGAACCACAGGAAAGCTGGCTGAGTGGAAGTCTATAGCTAGAAGGAAAGAGAGGGGCTCACAGAAACCCAGAGGAGCTGCAAAAAGCTGAGGTGCGGAGATGCGCGTGCTGAGAGAGCGGGTGCTGGAGTACCTGGCTGGCTTTCTCTGGCGGGAGGGAAACAGAGACTCCCAACAGCATTGAACCCCTTATCTTACGACACTAAACCCCAGATCCAGCCGAAACTCATATGGGGGAGGGTTTGGACTGTGAAAAGGGGGAGGTGCATGGAAATTTAGGGGAGTCGCAAAAGATCAGAGGACTGGTTGCTGATTGTGCCGCTGGCTTTCACGAGTGGGCGAGAGACAGACTCTCCCAACTATGCCACTTTTGAATCCACTAAACCTCTGTTTCGGGGGAAACACTGGGGACCTAGACTCGTGTGGTCCTGGTGCACTGGGGAGCTGGAAAGGCAGCAGTCTAGAGACACTGTGGGTGCGCACGCACAAGGACCGCTCCAGTAACTACCCAGTCACATGAGACTCAGGGACCATCGAGGGCGGGGCCAACTGGAAGGCAAGACGGTCCCTTAAGCCCTGAGACTCCACCCATCCCAAGCTCAACAAAGGCTTCTTCGGTTTTGCAAGTCTGGTATCATAAGGCTGAATTCAACACAGAAGTTTCCCCAGCATAGTGAAAATGCCAAGACAAGGGAAGGGATCACAAACAAAAGAAATGGAGGGAAAAAAACGACTGGATATAGAGTTCAAAACCACACTTACAAGGTTTTTCAAGAATATGCTAGAAAAGTTGGATAAAATTAGCGAGACCCAAGAGGAGATGAAAAAGGACCATCAAGAGATGCAAAAGATCCAACTAGATATGGAAAAGGTCCAACTAGAGATGAAAAAGGACCAACTAGAAATTAAACATACACTGACTGAAATAAAAAATATTATACAGAGTCCTAACAGCAGACTAGAGGAAGGCAAGAATCAAGTAAAAAATTTGAAATATAAAGAAGCAGAAAACACTCAACTGGAAAAGCAATAAGAGAAAAGAATCCAAAAATGTGAACATAATGTAAGGAGACTCTGGGACAGCTTCAAGCGTACCAACATCAGAATTGTGGGGGTGCCAGAAGAAGAGAGAGAGCAAGATACTGAAAACCTATTTAAAGAAATAATGACTGAAAACTTCCCACATCTGGTAAAAGAAATAGACTTACAAGTCCAGAAAGCACACAGAACCCCATATAAAAGGAATCCAAAGAGGACCACACCAAGACACATCATCATTAAAATACCAAGAGCAAAAGACAAAGAGAGAATACTAAAAGCAGCAAGAGAAAAACAGTTCATTACCTACAAGGGAGCACCCATACGACTGTCAGCTGATTTCTCAACAGAAACGATGCAGGCCAGACGGGAGTGGCAAGAAATATTCAACGTGATAAATAGCAAGAACCTACAACCAAGAATAATCTATCCAGCAAAGCTATCATTCAGAATTGAAGGGCAGATATAGAGCTTCACAGAGAAGAAAAAGCTAAAAGACTTCATCAACTCCAAACCAGTATTATATGAAATGCTGAAAGGTACTCTTTTAGAAGAGGAAGAAGAAAAAGGTAAAAGACAAAAAATTATGAACCACAAATACATATCCATCAACAAGTGAATCTAAAAATTAAGTGAATTAAAAATTAAGTGAATTAAAAATTTGATCAACAGAATAAACTGGTGAATATAATAGAAAGGGAGTGGACTGATAATTCTCAGGGTAAAGAGAAAATAAACAAATGAAATTACATCAAAATAGAAAGCTTTTTCACAGCAAAAGAAACCATAAACAAAACAACAAGAAAGCCCACTGTATGGGAGAACATATTTGCAAATGTTATCACTAATAAAGGTTTAATCTCTAACATCTACAGGCAATGGCAACTTACACAATTTAATAAAACGAAGATAAATGATCCATTAAAAAAATGGGCAATGGACCTAAATAGAATTTTTTCAAAAGAAGACAGAAGGGAGGCCAAGAGGCACATGAAAACATGTTCAAAGTCACTAATTATCCGAGAGATGCAAATCAAAACAACAACGTGATACCATCTCACACCTGTCAGAATGGCAATCATCAACAAATCAACAAATGAGAAGGGTTGGCAAGGATGTGGAGAAAAAGGTGCACTGCTGGTGGGAATGCAGACTGGTGCAGCCACTGTGGAGAACAGTATGGAGTTTCCTCAAAAAAACAAAAAATGGAACTCCCATTTGAGCCAGCAATCCCACTCCTAGGAATATATCCTAAGAAACTAGAAACACTAATCAGAAAGGATATACACACCCCTATGTTCTTAGCAACACAATTTACAATAGCTAAGATTTGGAAACAGGCTAGGGGCCCATCAGCAAATGAGTGGATCAGAAAACTATGGTACATTTACACAATGGAATTCTATACTGCCATAAAAAAGAAGGAATTCTTACCATTTGCAGCAACCTGAATGGAACTGGAGAGCATTATGCTAAGTGAAATAAGCCAGTCAATGAAAGAAATATACCACATGATCTCACTCACTTATGGATAATAAAGAACATTATAAACTGATGAACAAAAAGATAGATACAGAGGCAGTAAAGCATCAAAGGGACTATCAAATTACAGTGGGAAGGTTAGGGAGGTAGGGTAGATAGGAGATCAACCGAAGAACTTTTATACATGCATATAAGCATAACCAATGGACGCAAGACAATGGGGGAGGGGTTAGGGCATGCATGGGAGTGGTGGGAGGCAATGGGAAGATATGTACACATGTAATACATTAATAATAATAATAAAAGACCTATTCTGTACATTTAAGAAAGGCTTGGTGACACAGTACCAAAAAAGTCTAAAAAAGGATGTTCACATTTATGACATATCTATGGAAATTAATCTTCATTATGCATAGGAATATATAGTCTCGTAGTTTCTTATATATAGCTGAAGGATTACAGACATTCCCCTTACTGCCTGATGATACACGTACAAGGCTAATCTCTATTCACCAGCTTCATTCAGCAGCAAACATGAAATACCCACCTAATAGTGGTATTTGCCAATGGCAAAACTGTTTAAATCATTTAAAGTCTTAAATATTGCAAATTTTTCTTCTACCTCTGATAAGGTCCAAAAATAAAATGTGCAATAAAACAGGGCAAGAGGGAATATGGCCCTTACACACACACACAACTACCTGTTTTTCTCTTATAATCTTTTCTTAAATGCTAAAGGCAAAAATTTTGTCTTTCTTCTCAAAAGTCTTGTTTTAAATATGTGTTTTAAAAAAATAAGCATGGTCTTTTAGCTTCAACTAGAATTTAAACAAAGGGATGGAAGAAAACAGGAAAAGCATTTTTATCCCACTTGACATTTCAGAAATGAACCACTGGATGGCAACAGTTACTAGGGAGATTAACAACAGAATCTGCTTTTATCGTCTTAAAAACAAACAAACAAAGTCACCCTGGCCAAAATCTAGTTAGAAAAACCACTTATCAATCTAGTTATGATTTGGCCAAAACATGCTTCCACTAAAAAAACAATTTATACCACCCAGCTGGCATGGCTCAGAGGTTGAGCATAGACCTATGAACCAGGAAGTGATGGTTCAACTATTGGTTAGGGCACAGGCCTAGGTTACGGGCTTGATCCCCAGTAGGGGGCACATAGGAGGCAGCCTATCAATGATTCTCTCTCATCATTGATTTCTCTCTCTCTCCCTCCCTCTTTTCCTCCCTGAAATCAATAAAAAAATATATTTTTTTAAAAAAACAAACACTTATATCAAGTGTAAGAAAGCAGTATAATTAAATTAAATTTTCAATAAGATTAATATATTTTAAGTCATATAATAGTAAAATTCTACTATTGATTCCTAATAGGAGCAGCAAAAAGGAGGGGTTAGTGTTCCATGAAATAATTACAGAAGGACATAGAAATTCCTTTTTGCAAAATACACAGTACTCTAAATGTCCAACAGTAGTATCCATCACAAACATGCTCCAAGAATATCTCAAAGGGAGAAAGTAACAGTTGCAATTCAGGCCCAAATAATCATAAATTTAGGAGCGAATTTTGCTGATACAGTAAGGTCCAATGTAATAAGCAACAACATCCTGAAATACTAGAATGAAAAGGATATAATTCCTAATATAAACACTTCCAAATTTCTTTCTAAAAGAAAAACTGTATTCCCAATTTCAGACCTACAATCCTCTTTTCACAAAACATAAATGGTATTTTGGGATTTCTTTAGCTTCACACAGCACAGAAGAGAACATCATGTTTTTCCTAAGTTAAAACCGGAGAAAGTTAACTCTGCTCAACTAAAAAAATTTCATTTCTAAACTATAGTTTATATAAAATCTATTATTTTCTGAAGTCTCTAATTAAAAATGGGAGATAGGAAGATCTTTTAAAAAATAATTACCATTAAGAATTTAAAAATTAGGTTACCATTAATAAAAGGCCTCATATTTATCAGCATATTCCATTTATTATTCTATTCAATCATCTTACCTATTTGATGAAGTAGGGAACTAATCTTTATTTTATTTATTTATATTTTTATCGATTTCAAAGAGGAAGGAAGAGGGAGAAGAGATAGAAACATCAACGATGAGAGAATGATTGGTCAGCTGCTTCCTACACAACCCCCACTTGGGATGGAGCCTGCAACCCAGACATATACCTTGACTGGAATTGACCATGGCACCCTTCAGTCTGTAGGCCTACACTCTATTCACTGAGCCAAATTGGTTAGGACCTAATCTTCATTTAACGTAGGAAATTCAGAAAAGGTAAGTGGCTTGCCCAAGATCACATAACTATGGAGGTATGTGAAGCTATGTATTTCAGATTCCAAAGCTCATAACCTTTCACCACATTAAACTATATTAAGTGAATCTCCTAAACAATGAAGTATAAGTAAAACAAATACTAAGCAATGAAGTAAGCAGAGAACTCAAGGATTGCAATGTTGCAGTTTAACAGTAATAGTTATATCAGGAAAAAACGTCTTTAAATTACATTAAATATAATAGATTATCAAGCCCACTAACTCCTCTATGCCAGAGTTCTTTAATAGACAGACAAATTGTTTTCATTTAATAATTTCTTGCATCTACATCTACATAATTTCTAATCAGCACACGTATAATAAAATTTGTGCCACAATAAGTTTTTTAAAAAGAAGATTGCTTACATATTCATTAGAAAAGCCATAGGAATCAAGTATCTGGCAATTAAGAACAAGAAAATCTTATTGTTGAAGGGAACCTTCTGGCAATCCAGAACCACACTGGCTCCTAACCACTCACCTGCCTGCCAGGCTGATCCCCCTAACTACTCTTCCCTGATGGCCTGACCCCCCTAATTGCTCTCCCCTGCTGGCCTGATTGCCCCTAACCGCCTCTACCTTGACCACGCCACCATGGCTTTGTCCAGAAGGACACCCAGAAGACATCTGGTCTAATTAGCATATTACCCTTTTATTAGTATAGACTATTAGTATAGATAGACAATAAGTATTGAACATTCAAAAGGAATAATCAATTTTAATAAGTTAAAAGAATTCAAACACCCATAAACTTCCAATTAATACCTATAGGGGGAGGACAGCATAGTGACTAAGAGTGAGGACTTGTAGAATACCAGCCCACACAACTCACAGTATGATCTTAGATAACTTGTTTATCTCCCTTAGCTTCATTTTCCTCACCTATAAAATAAAGACAGCAATAACTATATCACAGAGTTGTTGATGATTAAAACAGCATCTCCAAACTTACACAATAGTACTTAACACATGGTAATTGCTCAACAAATATTGTTATTATTACTATTAATATTACTACTACTATTATTAAGGTCAGTTTCTATATTCTTATTTTCTGCTCCACAAATATAATATAGAATTCATTATACTTGTTTTAGACTAACAAATAATCTGAGCATATTAAGCACTACATATATATCCATTCAACATTTATTAAGCATCTACTATATGCCAAACATTATAGTTTATACTGAGAACATATAAATAAATAAAACATGCCCTGGCTGGTGTGGCTCAGCTGATTGCTGTTCGTGCACTGAAAGGTCACCAATTTAATTCCCAGTCAGGGCACATGCCCAGGTTGTGGGCTCCATCTCCAGTGGGAAAGGAGCATGCAGAAGGCAGCCCACCAATGTTTCTCTCTCCCTCTCCCTTCCTCTCTCTCTAAACAAGAAATAAAAACATATTTTTAAATATGATTCCTGCTCATTAAGACAGATAATCAAATAAATGTAATACAATACATATTAGACACTATAACAATCATATACATAACATGGGAACACAGAGGAAGGAATGAGTGGTCAATTCCAAATGATAGTAATAAAGGAAATCAGAAATGACAACTCTGAAACAAAAAGGTATCCAACAGGAAGGGAAAGAGTGACAACAGTGACAGCAGCAGTGTATAGTAGTAGTAATTACGAACATAGGCTTTACAGACCAAGAAGATACCTGGATTCAAATCCTGGCTCCCTCATTACTAGATGAATGACTTTGTATATGCTACATAGTATCTCTAAGCTTCAGCTTCCTTACCTGTAAATTGGGAATAATATCCCTTTCTTCATATGGCAGTTGTAAAATTTATTTGAGAATATATAAGCAAGCATTTGGTCCCACGGACAATAAGTACTCAGCATATAGCAGTTATTATAATACTAGAAGCCAAAACAGTGAAAGTGAATGCACCAGGGCATATAATAACTTGATAGGTTCAGAAAACTACAGCAATTTGGTATAGATGGAATATAAAAAGCAAATAAAGTAGGATATGCAAGAATAGGGTTGGAAAAACAAACAGAGGCAAAATCCTAAATAACCTCATATATAGCAAGGAATATAGATTTACTCTTTATCTAAGGAATGAGAAGGCTTTTTTGCCAAAGGAGTGACATGATTGAACTGGCATTAAAGAAGTTAAATTGATAACATGAGAAAAAAGTGGAGAAGAATAATCTTGGAAGTAGATAAAGCCCAGGATTACTGCAATAAGTGCAGGTGAAAGATGATGGTTTGATTTTCAATAGAAGCAGCGAGGATACAGCAAAAAAACCATACAAACAATATTTTAAAAATATCCTATCTAATAAAAGAGTAATATGCAAATCAACCATCACTCCACTACACCCACAAGCCACGTCCACCAGCCAATCAGGAGCATGTATGCAAATTAACCCAACCAAGATGGCTGTGGCCATGGGGTGAAGAGGAAACTTGGGTTTCCCCAGCAATGGAGGAAGTTAAGCTTTCCGCACACACTGGCAGGCGCTGGTCTCCACTCAAAGCTATGAAGTTTCAATTAAAGAAAATAAATAAATCCCAACAAAAATGGCTGTGGCCATGGAGCTGGGGAGAGCAGGAGGCTTGAGTTGACCCAGTGATGGAGGAAGCCAAGCTTTCCACATACCCTGATAGGCCCAGGCATCCATCAAGGCTACAAAGTTTCAATTATAGAAGATAAATAAATCCCAACAAAAATGGCTGTGGCCACAGAGCGAGCAGGAGGCTTGGCTCTGCTCAAGGCTACAAAGTTTCAATTATAGAAGATAAATAAATCTCAGATACCAGAGCCTCTCCGCTTGGGTAGCCTGGGGGCATGGCCGGCCTGCAAACCACCATAAGTCCCTCACCCAGGCTGCCCCATGTCCCAAGGGAACCCCCACCCTGATCCGG
>PVJN01020846.1:0-35432 GCA_004026805.1 Lasiurus borealis | reverse complement strand
TACCCTTCAGCATTTCATATAACACTGGTTTGGAGTTGATGAACTCTTTTAGCTTTTTCTTATCTGTGAAGCTCTTTATCTGCCCTTCAATTCTGAATGTTAGCCTTGCTGGATAGATTATTCTTGGTTGTAGGTTCTTGCTATTCATCACGTTGAATATTTCTTGCCACTCCCATCTGGCCTGCATGGTTTCTGTTGAGAAATCAGCTGACAGTCGTATGGGTGCTCCCTTGTAGGTTATAAACTGTTTTTCTCTTGCTGCTTTTAATATTCTCTCTTTGTCTTTTGCTCTTGGCATTTTAATTATGATGTGTCTTGGTGTGATCCTCTTTGAATTCCTTTTATGTGGGGTTCTGTGTGCTTCCTGGACTTGTAAGTCTATTTCTTTTACCAGATGTGGGAAGTTTTCAGTCATTATTTGTTTAAATAGGTTTTCAGTATCTTGCTCTCTCTCTTCCTCTGGCACTCCTACAGTTCTGATGTTGGTACGCTTGAAGCTGTCCCAGAGTCTCCTTATATTATATTCACATTTTTGGATTCTTTTCTCTTCTTGCTTTTCCAGTTGAGTGTTTTCTGTTTCTTTATATTTCAAATTTTTGACTTGATTCTTGCCTTTCTCTAGTCTGCTGTTAGGACTCTGTATATTTTTTATTTCAGTCAGTGTCTCTAGTTCGTCCTTTTTCATCTCCTCTTAGGACTCGCTAAATTTATGCATCATCTCTAGCATCTCTAGTTGGCTCTTTTGTATCTCTAGTAGGCTTTTTTGCACCTACTCTTGGCTCTCGCTAAATTTATCCATCTTTTCTAGCATATTCTTGAAAAACCTTATAAACATGGTTTTGAACTCTATATCCAGTCGTTTTTTCCCCTTCATTTCTTTTGTTTTTGATCCCTTCCCTTGTCTTGGCATTTTCGCTGTCGGGGAAACTTCTGTACTTGCAAAAGCACAGAAGCTTCTGTTGAGCTTGGGGTGGGTGGAGTCTCAGGGCTTAAGGGACCGCCTTGCTTTCCAGTCGGCTCCGCCCTCCATGGCCCCAGATTCTCACGTGACTGGGTGATCACTGGAGCATTCCTTGTGCGCGAGAGCCCCCAGTGCCTCTAGACCACTGCCTTTCCAGCTCCCCTGCACCCCAGGACTACAGGAGTCTAGGTCTCCAGGGTTTCGCCCGAAACAGTGGCCCAGTGGGCTCAGAAGTGGCACAGTTGGGAGGGTCTGTCTCCCGCCCAGTCACAAAAAGCCAGCAACACAATCAGCAATCTGTCCTCTGTGCGGCGCCTTGTGTGTGTGCGCGAGCAGGACCTTGACAAGACCTCCTATCTTTTGCAACTCCCCTAAATTTCCGTGCACTTCTCCCTTTTCACAGTCCAAACTCCCCCTGTATGAGGTTTGGCTGGATCTGGGGTTCAGTGCCATAGGATAAGGGATTCTATGCCGTTGGGGGTCTCCGTTTCCCTCCCGTCAGAGAAAGCCAGCCAGGTACTTGGGCAGCCCCTCTCTCAGCGTGCGCGTCTTTGTACCTCAGCTTTTTGCAGCTCCTCTGGGTCTCCGTGAGCCCCTCTCTTTGCTTCTAGTTGTAGAACTTCCACTCAGCCAGCTTTCCTGTGGTTCTGGATGATGTCCGTTCTGTCTTTTAGTTGTAGTTTTGAAATTGTTGTGCGAGGCAGCAGTGTAGGTGTTTACCTATGCCGCCATGTTGGCTGTCCCTTCCCTCATTTATCTCTCCTCTTGCTTTTTAATTTTTTTTCTAGAAGCTGCTGTACTTGGGTATTTTTTTCTAACTTGTCTTCTAGCTCACTGATGTGGTCAACTGCTTCTTCTAGTCTACTTTTGATGCTTTCTATTGAGTTCTTTGTAGCAGTGATGTCATTTTTCATTTCTTCTTGATTATTCTTCACTTCTTCTTGCTTCTTTTTCATTTCCTCTTGTCTCTTACTCATATTGTCGATTTGTCTTCCATTCTTTTCAGCCACCTTATGACCATTTCTCTGAACTCTTTCTCTGGCAGTTCTATTTCTGCTTCTGTTTTGTTTACTTCCTTTTCTGGTTATACCTGCTGTTCTGTTATATGCGGGCTGTTTCTTTATCTGCCCATGGTCTTTCTTCTTCGGGTATCTGCTTATGTAGTTCTCTTTCCTACGATGATTTAAAGGCACACATTTTCTGTGTGGCGTGTGTAGCTCCTCTGAGTCCCAGTGTCTGTGCCTATTAGAGAGCGGTGTTCTCAGTCCCCCGACTGTTCTGAGGGTGCTGCAGCTAGCTTTTCAGACTGCTGTTAGACATTCACTTCCCCGGTCTTGGCCGGTGCCATGCTCTGCGCTGTCATGCCTCCCTGGGCACCATGGTGCCCACACCCACAGCCACTCTGACTTCTGTACATTGCACCACACGCTGAACGCACTGTAACCTTCTGTTGCGGGCTGGACGGGGAATTCTATTTTGAAGAAGTTGCATTAGAAGAAGTTTATATCTAATAAATTTGGCTCTCAAAAGAAATTTCAATCATTATACTATTGACATTTGGCTCTGTTGACTAATGAGTTTGTCGACCACTGGAATAGAGAATCCAGATATCAACCCAAACCACTATGCTCAATTAATATTTGACAAAGGAGGCATGTACATACAATAGAGTTAAGACAGTCTCTTTAACAAATGGTCTTGGGAAAATTCGACAGATACATGCAAAAAAATGAAATTAGACCACCAACTTAAAGCATACTCAAAAATAAACTCAAAATGGATACAGGACTTAAACATGAGATGGGAAACCATAAAAATACTGGAGGAATTCACAGGCAGAGAAATCTCAGACTTATGCTGAGGCAATTTCTTCACATATACTGCTCCTAAGGCAATGAAAGCTAAAGAGAAAATAAACAAATGGGACTAGATCAAAATAAAAAAGCTTTTGCACAGCAAAAGAAACCATCAACAAAACAACAAGAAAGCCCAATGTATAGGAGAACATATTTTCCAATGTTATCACTGATAAAGGTTTAATCTCCAACATCTATAGGCAACTTATACAACTTAATAAAAGGAAGATAAATGATCCAATAAATAAATGGGCAATTGACCTAAATAAAATCTTTTCAAAAGATGACAGAAGGAAGGTCAAGAGATACATGAAAACATATTCAAAGTCACTAATTATCCATATCCAAGAGATGCAAATCAAAATGGCAATGTAATACCATCTCACACCTGTCAGAATGGCAATCATCAACAACTCAACAAATGACAAGTGCTAGTGAGGATGTGGAGAAAAAGGAACCCTTGTGCACTGTTGGTGGGAATGCAGACCAGTGCAGCCACTGTGGAGAACAGTATGGAGTTTTTTCAACATCTAAAAATGGAGTTCCCATTTGACCTAGTAATCCCACTTCTAGGAATACATCTCAAGAAACTAGAAACACCAATCAGAAAAGATATATGCACCCCTATGTTCATAGCAGCACAATTTACAATAGCTACAATTTGGAATCCGCTTAGGTGCCCATCAGCAGATGACTGGATCAGAAAACTATAGTATATCTACACAATGGTACACTATGCTGCTATAAAAAAGGAGGAATTCTTACCTTCTGTAGCTGCATGGATGGAACTTGAGAGCGTTATGCTAAGTGAAATATGCCAGGCAATGAAAGAAAAATCCCACATGATCTCACTCGTTTTTGGAAAATCAAGAACATTACAACCTGATGAATAAAAAGATGGATACAGAGAAATAAGGCACCAAACAAATTGAAACTACAGCGGGAAGGCTGGGGAGTGTTGGGGAAGAAGGAAAATAGGTAAACCAAAGGACTTGTATGCATGCATATAAGCACAAATAATGGACACAAGACACTGGGGTGTGGGTGGAATGAAGGCATGTAACAGGGGGTAAGTGAATCTGAGGGAAGGTCAATGGGGGAAAAAAGTAGATATATGCACTAATATATGTAATATTTTAAACAATAACAAATATTAAACACAAATAAAGTGAGTGTGTGGACTTGAAAAAAAATCAGTTAATGAGGACACATACATGAATAGATGAGGATACACAGACCATGGAGCAAAAATAGAAAATTGAACTACATCAAATTTAAAAACTGTGCATCAAAAGACACAACCAAGAGATTAAAAAGTCAACCTACTAAATTTCGAGTGGGCCAAAATATTTACAAATTATATATCTGATGGAAAATTAATAATATGAATGTATAAAGAACTTCTACAATTCAATAACAATAACAAATAACCTGATAATAAACAGCCAAAGGGCTTGAAAAGATATATGATATATATGATATATATATATATATATATATATATATATATATAGCCAATAATCACATGGAAAGATGATCAAAATTACTTATCAGGGAAATGGAAATTATAACTACAATAAAATACTAGCTCACACCATTGTGGATGGCTAGTATAAAAATAAAACAGAAAACAGAAAGTATTGGTGAGGGTATGGAGAGACTGAAATTCTTTTCCATTGTCAATAGTAATGTAAAATGGTATAGCTGCTGTGGAAAAACAAGTTGGTGGCTCCTCAAATAAATAAATTACCATATGATCCAGCAAATACTAGTATAACTTTTGGGTATATGCCTAAAATAATTGGAAAGCAGATCTCAGAAGAGAAGTATATACCCATATTCTCAGCAGCATTATGCACAGTAGTCAAAAGGAAGATGCAGCTCAAATAGCCATTTATGAGTGAAAGGATAAATAAAATGTGGTATATACATACATTGGAATAGCATTCTACCTTAAAAAGGAAAGTCTCATACATACTACATGGATAAACCTGGAGGATATTATACTTATTTAAATAAGCCAGTTACAAATACTCCTCTTGGATTTCAATTATATAATGTACCTAGGGCAATCAAGTTCATAAACACAGAAAGTAGAATGGTGGTTACCAGGGGCTAGGGAGGAAGGAAAGTGGAGCTTTTGCTTAATGGATGGAATTTTAGTTTTGTAGGACAAGGAGAGTTCTGAAGATTGGTTCACAACAATGTAATTGTACTTAACACTACTGAACCGTACCACTAAAAATGGTTAAGATATTAATGTTGGTTTTTGTCTCCCTGAGCCATCAGCGCGAATGTGGAGACTGTGCCATCTTTCAGGGGGAAGTGGACCATCTACGGCGGTCTGAAAAGCTAGCTGCAGAATCCACCAAACAGCTGGGGGACCCAGAACACTACTCTCTAATTGATGCAAAAACTCGGACTCAGGGGAGCTCCACATGCCACACAGAAAGGTCAGATTTCACCTGGGATAAGTGCCTTGTGTGTTGAACCTGGCCGTGTTGTAGTTTGTGCCTTTAAATCAATGTAGGAGAGAGAACTACATAACCAGACACAGGAGAAGAAAGACCATGGGCAGTCAAAGACATAGCCCACATATGAAAGAAAAGCAGGTATCACCAGAAAAGGAAGTAAACGAAATAGAAGCAGAAATAAACCTGCCAGAGAAAGAGTTCAGAGAAATGGTCATAAGATGGCTGAAAAGAATGGAAAACAAAATCAACAATATGAATAAGAGCCAAGAGGAAATGAAGAAAAACAAAGAGGAAATGAAGAATAATCAAGAAGAAATGAAAAATGACATAGTTGCTGTAACAAACTCAATAGAAAGCATCAAAAGTAGACTAGAGCCGAGACTGGTTTGGCTCAGTGGATAGAGCATTGGCTTGCAGACTGAAGGGTCCCAGGTTCGATTCTGGTTGGGGGCATGTACCTTGCTTGTGGGCACATCTCCAGTGTGGGGCATGCAGGAGGCAGATGATCGATGTCTCCCTCTCATCAATGTTTCTGACTTTCTATCTCTCTCCCTTCTTCTCTGTAAAATATCAATAAAATATATTTTTTTAAAAAATAGACTATAAGAAGCAGAGGACCACATCAGTGAGCTAGAGACAAAGTAGGAAAAAAGAACCAAGTACAGTAGCTTCTAGAAAAAAAAAATTAAAAAGCAAGAGGAGAGCCTAAGGGAACTTTGGGATAACATGAAACAAAACAACATCCGCATATTTGCGGTTCCACAAAGAGTGGAAACTGAGCAAGGAATAGAAAACCTGTTTGAAGAAATAATGACAGAAAACTTCTCTGATATAGGAAAGAAAAAACCCATACAAATCCAAGAAGCTCACAGAGTTCCAAGCAAAATGAATTCCAGAAAACCCACACCAAGGCACATTATAATTAAATTGGCAAACACCAATGACAAAGTAAGAATCTTAAAAGCAGCCAGAGAGAAACAGAAAGTTACCTACAAAGGAACCCTCATAAGAATAGCAACTGATTTCTCAACAGAAACTCACCAGGACAGAAGGGAATGGAATGAAATATACAAAGTCATGCAAAGGAATGGTCTGAATCCAAGAATACTGTACCCAGTAAGGCTATCAATCAAAATTGAAAGTGAAATCAGAAGCTTCACAGACAAAAAAGGACTAAGAGAATTTATTACCACCAAACCATCAATGCAAGAAATGTTAAAGAATCTGCTGTAAAAAAGAAACAGGAAGCAAAGAAGGAACAGAGGGGTAAGGAATAAAAATGGCAACAGATAAGTACCTATCAATAATAATTTTAAATGTATACAGATTAAATGCTCCAATCAAAAGACATAGGGTAACTGATTGGATAAGAAAACATGATCCATATATCTGTTGTGTACAAGAAACCCACCTCAGAAAAAGAGATGCACACAGACTGAGGGTGAAGGGATCGAAGATGGTGTTAGGACTGAATGACCAGTTGATCAGTCACTATGATGCTCACTGACCACCAGGGGCAGACACTCAATGCAGGAGCTGCCTCCCAGTGCTCAGTGTGCTCCCATAGCCAACCTCCTATCGGCCCTCCCTCTGGTTGGCTAACCTACTGTGGCCGCTCCCCTTCCTGGGCCAGACAGCTTCCCACCCCCCAGGGTATCTCAACCTGGCCAACTGGCAAGCCCCCTGATAGGCCTCGATTGCTGGCCAGGTTGAGATACCCAACCCATGTACGAAGTCGTGCACCAGGCCTCTAGTTAAAAAAATTAAGAGTGAGTGGGGAAGAAAAGTGTTGGGGACATGAGTTTGCAAGGGCTACAGTGAAATTTCCTCAGAACTTCTGAGTTTCTCACTCTGATATCAGGCAAGTTACTTAACCCTCTACCTCAGTTTTCTCATATTTGAAATAATAGCACCTAACTTGAGAAGATTAATGAGTTGATACATGTGACACCTTAGAACTACTTCTGGAAAACAGCAGCACTAGAAAACTGTCCATAGTTATTATTATTAATCAAATTAAATTATTTTTAGCAGTAGAGGATAGGTGGAGGAGAAATTGCCTAAGGTTGCTAGTACAGTGAGAATCATGAAAAGCTGGATCATCATCTCAGTAGTACTCAAAAAGTATATATCTTGATGTAGCCTTTATCAATTTATAAGAAGCTTCCCCCCCCCCAAAGTAATCTGCTTAGCTTTTAAAATACACGTTCAAATATGCTGATCAGTGCTTCATTTCAACCTTCAAAGCTATGTTTTAAAGTTCACTCTTTATATCAAGAGAACTTTACAACAGAATTTGATTTTTATTAAATCCCCTCTGGATAAGTGTTTCAATTAGTCTTTTTGGTATGTCAGTTTGTCATCTTGAGAAAGAAAAAAAAAATAGTGCCAATAACATTTTCAGAGAAGCCAAGCTTAGAAAAACATTACTTTCCTATCAGAAAACTTCAATAGATGGTTACAAAAGCATGTGACTGCCTGAAGTCCATAGCTAACACATTAGTACTGGTGGGCACAATTTATAGGGGACACTTCTATGGGGCTAGACATGGCCAAAAGTTCTTACAATGTTAATAGTCACTGTATTTGAACTAAAGATCTAACACATAACAGATTTATAGTGTTTGCATCATTTTAGAAAAAGTTACATTAATCTCTTTTGCATTTTATAAGTAGCCATGCCAAAATAATACCTGAGCTTGTTGAGATTCTATAATTAATACTATTGCTTTTATAACATAGTGAGTTTAAACACACCTTTTTCCTCATAATTTTTCTTGCAATACTAAAAAAACAACAACACAGCACTCATTAGAGTTTAAAGAAACTGATTTTTGAAACACCACCATTACTTTTATTCAACCACTTAATTTTATCCTATAAAATTCAACAATCTCTTTAATTAAACATGTTTATGAGTCCATAATAAGGATATAACTGGACTGTTTTCATCTTCCTTTATTTCCTGCATTTTCCCTTTGACAGAGGTGCTAATGAGCAACAAATTGGTGCTGAACTCCAGCCTCATGAAGGAGGAAGCAGCAGTGAGCTGGCTTGGAACTTGATCAACAGAGCAATCTGACCCTGAAAAAGGTGCTGTTTACGTCAAGATAGTCAAATTGTTACTATGTGGAATTAAATTTATGTATAACTAGGTAGCCAGGGTCATGTTTTTGAGAATGTTTTAGAGGTTAGCCATCACTACGATATTATCTCAAGAATTAACATGGCGAATTATAGCTACTGATTCTCCAAGGGAGAGGGGCCATGACAGTATTTGCTAATAACATATGCCAAAATGTTTCATATAGTTTGGGGCTATTATCTTTTTGCTATATTAAAATTGGAATATATAATCAACATGGAGGTGTTTTTGTTAATTTGTTTGGTTTTTAAACAATTGAGGCTAGGCCATCGCTGGGGAAGTTTGTGTAAGTTCTTTTAGTGCTCCTATCTCTTATTTTTGTGTTCTGTCACTTTATACCTTAAATATACATTTTCTCTCCTTTTAGGGGCTTAGAATCCTGGTTTTATCTCTACCACTTTTTTCCTTTCCCTGTACATATTATCATATCCTAAACTATAAAATCAAAATTGTGGAATGTTGAGCCATAAAAATGAAGAATGAAGTCGTGAACAAAAACATCTAGTGGAACCATAGTTTAAGGAGAGAAGCCAATCCTGGAAAAGGTGCAGCTGGGATTCCAGGAGCAAGTCAGTGCCCAGAGTTTTCTTTCCATGTTACAGTCAGGAGTAGTTTAACATCCAAGCCTGTTAAAGACTGTTAGTCCATGGGTGGAAACCCACATGGCCATAAGCCATTTGGGCACAGGGAATCTGTTCAACAGGAACATCAGGTATCCACTGTGCTGCCAGGGGAGAAGAGGGCAAAGAGGAAGCCTGGGTGCTTTTAATTTTGTAGGTGGAGATAGCCTTGCTAGATCATGTTTCCCACAAACAGTCTTCCTTTCCTAACCCACTCCTATATACTAATATTTTTTCTCATGGTAGTATCTCTCAACAGGCTTGTATACCTCAAGTCAATTTATTAAGTTTCCCCATGCTTTTTACCACTCTCTAATTGTAACATAAAAGTGCATCTTCATTAACATATCTTCAGTCATAAATGCTGTTATAGCTTGAATTGTGTCTCCCACCCTTAAATTCATGTTAAAGTCTTAACCCTCAGCACCTCTGTGTGACTATATTTGGAGATAGGGCCTTTATATGGCATCATTAAGGGGGCCTAATCCAATAGAACTGGTTTCCTATAGGAAGAAGATGATGTAGAGACATAGGGAGAAGATAGCCATCTATGTATGAGCTCAGGACAGAGGCCAGGAAGACGCCTGTCCTCATGGTTCTCAGAAAAAAAAAAAACAATTCTGCTGACACCTTGACCTTGGACTTCTAGCCTCCAGAACTGAGACAATTAATTTCTCTTGTATAGCCTACCCAGTCGATGGTGCTTTGTTATGGCAGCTCTAGCAAATTAGTAAAAAATGCCTACTTCAATATTCTTAAAAACATATTCCAAAGTTCACTGCCAAGTGTGTCTAGAAGTAAAGCAAAATCACTTCAGGGAGGCATTCTCTTTCCCATAAAACCCCAAGAAATGAAGTCAATAAATAAATACTTATTTTAGTTTCCACTATGTATGAACCTTTGAACTACACCATGAAGTACACAAAGTCCCTGCTCTCAAGGAACAAACCCAAATGAGGAAGAAAAACATACGTATAACTTATTCCTAAATCTGTAGAGTTTTAAAACTGTGTTGATGGCAACAGATTTACTGAAAGGCAGATAAAAACTCCTCCTAGAAGTGCAGTTAGGGTAAAAAGATGGGGGAAATGAAATTTCAATCGGGTATATAGGGTCATTCTCTCTGGAAGGAATATCTAAATTTAACCTTATAAATATTTTATCATTCTCCAAACTGTGTGTGCGTGTGTGTGTGTGTGTGTGTGTGTGTGTGTGTGTTTAATATACAAATCAACCAGACAGCAGAACAATCGGTTGGCTATGATGTGCACTGACAACCAGGGGTCAGATGCTTAATGCAGGAACTGGTTGCTGGATCCAGGCCTGCTGGACAACCTCTTGGTCCCTCTTCCTAGTCAGCAGGCCCTGATCACCCCATAGGGAATGGGGAACTGGGGATGGGTGGTAGCAGACACGGGCAGCACCAGGGTCCCAGATCATCCTGCCAATTGCCCCACACACAGAAGTCCGGCAGCAGAAGCAGCAGGACAGGGCCAACTGCCGGCAAAGGCAGCCAGGGAAGATAGGCCCTGATCATAGGCTAGGCCTAGGGACACTACCCATGCACGAATTGCATGTGCTGGGCCTGTAGTCCTAGATAAAAAGAATAGACTGTGATAAGTTGCAAATGTTAGATTAAGCGGGTATGTTCAAGGAACAAAATAGGGATGGTTTTATAGGGAAATGATACAAGAAATGAAAATATCAATTTAGGATAATTAAACTTAATAGAAATAAGGCAGAGTATAAAACAGTGAATAATATACTAAATAGATGAAATACTATTCATTACTAAGTACAATTAATTGGAAGAAACATTCAAACCTGAAATAATTTTTGTGAGTTTATTTGAGCCAAACTGCAGACAACTGCCAGGAACTAGAATCTCAGCCCATTGAAACAATGCTCTAGAGCAGTGGTTCTCAACCTTCCTAAGGCCATGACCCTTGCATACAGTTCCTCATGTGGTGGTGACCCCCAACCATGAAATTTTGCTACTGTTATGCATCGTGATATAAATATCTGCATTTTCCGATGGTCTTAGGCAACCTCTGTGAAAGGGTCATTTGACTCCCAAAGGGGTCGCGACCCATAGGTTGAGAACCACTGCTCTAGAGAATAGTGGTTTTTCACCTGTTTTTATAAATTACCCTCAAAAGAGGAGTCATAGGTTATTTACATGAAATCTACTGGCAATAGATTAGGAAGGTAGGAGAAAGCAAAGCAGTGGAAGCCTATGGATCTGAATAAAATATAAAATGCTTCTTTTACAAAAATGGGTATAGGATAGTTAAAGGTCAACAATTAACATGATAAAAATAACTATGAGGGAATTTGTGGTCTCTGCACTGGTGCCCTGCCATGGTACATTGGTTGTGCCCTAAGAGGTATGGGAAAAGTGAAGTTACAAGTTACCATCACATTTCTGAGAAATGTTATCTTAGCAAAAAGAAAATAGGCTCAGTAAAGATGGAAGTTAATCTTTGTCAGGGAAGATATTGAGGAACATTGATATCTACCATAGATGGCTCTTTAATTAAAAAGGTTTTAATTTCAGACCATCCTTTGTGGCTACTTTAAGTCTGAGTTTGCAAGTTCCCCACGCAGGCCTTTCCTGAGTTAGATGAGCAGGTGGATGACCCCTTTTTCACCCACAGTACTAAGCAATACTCTTTTTATAGACAATGCTTTTTTATTTTTTTTAAATCTTATGTAAGTTGTTTACAAAAGCAGCTTTCTACTTTTCACATATAAAAGCCAAGTAAAAACCATCAAATTGTTTTGCAATACAGTATCAAGGCAAGTTTTGTATGACAAGATGGTGTTTTCCATATACAAATTCTGATTCTGTTATCTGATGACATAAGAATATTTAGGGTAACTCAACTGTCATGGCTCAGTGATTGAGTATCAACTTATGAACCAGGAGTCACAGTTTGATTCTGGTCAGGGCATATGCCCAGGTTGCAGGCTCAGGCATGCAGGGGGCAGTCAGTTAATGACTCTCTCTCATCTTTGATATTTCTACCTCCCTCTCCTTCTCCTTTCCTCTCTGAAACCAATATGTATTTTAAAAAGAATATTTAGAGTTAAATTACCATGTTTATGGAATGGTGACTAATTTGTAAGAACGTTGTTTGTTTTTTTTGTCTATCTTTTAATGTATTCTGTCATTGTAGAATCAATAACTTTAATAATCAAATATAATCTCTCCTAAAATCCACATACTAGGAAAGCACCTAATTTTGGTAGAGACTTTGTTGTTGTCTAAATTTTCCTTGTATATCTAAGGCCTTGAAAAATAAGAAATGCAATTCAGCTAAAGCTGGGCAATAACCAAGGCTAGTTTGTTCACCTTATATGTGGCATACATTATGCTAAGTGATGTTCATAGGACCTATTTGTCCAGACTTGGTAATTACTAAGTCTTTAAATATTTAGGTTATCTCATAACAAAACCTTAAAAAATAATGTGGTAAAATTTTAATGTGATGAGGGAAAAAGAAAGGTTAAAAGATCCTGAAATAGAGGAAAAATAAGGCATTATTGGTACAATTGATCATATTGAAATTTGGTGATAGTTTAATTGAGATATGTATCAATGATAAATTAATCTCCTCAATTGGATAATTGTAATGAAAGTGTATTAGAGATCTCCTGATTTTGGGGAAATGCAATACCCATGTATCAACTCTCATGTAAAAAGTGATGTATAGAGTATCATTAGTCAACAGAGCCAAATATCAACAGTACAACAATTGAAATTTCTTTTGAGGGCCAAATTTTTTAAACTCAAACTTCTTCTAATGCCACTTCTTCAAAATAGACTCACCCAGGCTGTGGTATTTTGTGGAAGAGCTCCACTCAAGGGCTGGGCAGTGGGCCACATTTTGTGCCCTGGGGTTTTGACAGTATTGGCTGTGATTTGGTAGGGTGTTGCTCCAGAGTGGTGGCAGGGCCTTTGTTCCACTTGGAGGAAGCTGAGTGTTGCTTTGTAGGAGCCATGTCCACAGTCCCATCTCTTTGTAATTGTCCAGTGCACATCATGGTAGCTCCTGCATTCAGTGTCTGCCCCCTAGGGTCAGTGTGCATCATAGCGATGGGTCAGAAGAACACTTAGCATATTAGCAATATGTATATATTGCTTGTTAGCATATCACAAGAGAGCTGGTCTGCATAACTCCTCAGTTTGCCAAGCTATAAGTTGATTTAACTCTACAGTTTTAAACCATTTCTGAAGCAATCATAGCATTCTAAAACCATAGGCCAAGCTCGCTTACATGAGAAACTTGGGTCAACTGTTCATGGGAAGGCTTGAAACTACATATTCTTATTGGAAAAATGTGTTTTTTGTTTATCTATTTGTTTTTACCCAGGAGACATTTTTCCATTATCTATTTGGCTATTTCATTTCTTTATTGACACTTATAATTCTATTAAATACTCCTATAAGACAAATATATGTATTCTTAAGAAAATGAAAAAATATGGGAGCAACTCTAAATTTAGTAAGTTTTTTTTTTCATTTTCCAATCATATAAACTGCTTGAATTTATACAATTCTTTTAATTAAGTGGGGAATGTTGTTTGCTCTCATTATTTAAGAAAAAATTCCATGTTAAGAAAAAGAAACATGTTATATACCTGTTTCATTCAGTCAGTGTGAGTCAAGTCTATTTTTTAAACCAGAGAAAAGGTCTCTATTATAGATAATGCTGAAAATTACAGAATATTTATGACAAAGCTTTTTTCTTCTCAGAGCTCCAGCTTCAGTGTACCCACTCATAGAATCATAATCTGCAGAGAAAAGTTTTATGATAACAGCCAGCTTGAATGCTAAATGTGAGACAATTCAATAATTTCAGGAGACTCGTTCTTCATATTTAATGTAAGAATTCTAGGCAATTATATTTGTTTTGTTGCATTTTAAAAATAAAACAAGGTATGTATGCAATTCCAAACAGTTTTTTTCTTAAACAACAAATATTTATACTTCCTCAAAACTTTAATCTTTGGTTCAAAATAAGTTTACAGCAAAATATAGAAATTGAAAAAGCTTTTCTTTTTCTTACTTGATTTTGTACTTAAAGCTGTCAGTTAATAGGTTTAAAAAAGTCATAATGACAAGCAGGATCAGAGCAAAATGAACAGAGTCCCAAAAGAGAGAGAAGTGAGGTATTCTCTTGCTACTTTATCTACTCATGGACACTGTTGCCATTATAATTTAAGTTAGAAAACTGTGATACATGTACACAATGGAATACTAGGCCAATATAAAAAAAAAAAGAAGGAATTTTTACCATTTGCAATAAGCATGGATGGAACTGGAGAAGATTATGCTAAGTGTAATAATCCAGTTGGAGAAAGATAAATATCACATGATCTCACTCATATGTTGGAATATAATGATCAACATAATTTGATGAACAAGATCCAGAGACAATGGAAGGAGGGTGGTTAAAGAGCAACCACCTGTATGCATGCATTTTAACATAACCAATGGACACAGACACTGGGGCAGTGGGGGCATGCCCAGGGTGGGAATGGCTTGGGGTGGGGGCAGCTCAAGAGGGGTAAAAGAGACATATGTAAAACTTTAGACAATAAAGAAATTTAAAAAGAGAAAAAAATATGAACATCATATAAAGATATCAGACTAATAGATGTTAAGACAAAATACATTACTAGAGATTCAAAGTGATACATTGTAATGCTTGAATAGTAAATAGAATAAAGCCATCAAAAGGAAATACTTAGACATATATGCACCTTATAACAGAATACTAATTTACATGAAGAAAACTGGCAGAAATGAAGGATGAAATCAATAAAAAAAAATATGGCTGCATACTTCAATGTTCTACTTTCAATAGAACATCTAAGAAAAATACCTACAGAGAAAATATAAGACTTAAACAACACTATAAATCAGCTAAACATGACGAGCACTTATAGAACACTCCATCAAACAATGGAATGAATGTATATTCTTTTAAGTTCACATAGAATATTCTCCAGAATTGATTATAACTTAGATGATAAACAAATTTAAATTAATTTAAAAGCATAAAAATAATGCAAAATATTCTATTTTCACAATAGATGAAATTAGAAATCAGTAAGAAATATTTAGTAAAATCACATATATGTAGATATTAAACAGCACACTTAGAAATGTTATTTAAATAACTATTGAGATATGAGAAATCAAAACAGAAATCTGAAAATACTGTGGGATAAACGAAAATGAAGGCACAGTATAACAAAATGGGATCTAGTGTAAGAAGTCTTCACAGGCAAATTCATAGCTGTAAATGATGTATTAAGAAAAAATAGTTTTCTAGCAATGCATTCAAGGTCCATTCATGCTATCAAAAAAAGACAAAATTTTCTTTCTTTTTTTTTTACTGCTTAAATAATATTCCATTGTACACACATATACTACAGCTTTATCCATTAATCCATTGGTTGATATTTAAGTTGCTTCCATGTCTTGGCTATTGTGAGCAATGTTGCAATGAAGATGAAAGCACAGATATTTTTTATAATTTACAATAATGTGTTGATTTTCTTCTGATAAATATTCAGGAGTGGAGCTTCTGCATCATATGGTAATTTTATTTTAAATTTTTAAAAAATTTTTAGAAAGTTTATATTTTTTTAAATTTACATTCCCACCAGTAGTGAACAAGGATTCCCTTTTCTCCATATCTTCACCCAAACTAGTTATTTCTTTTTCTTTTTTAAGATAGCTATTCTAACTGGCTTACTAGTATTTTGCTTAGCATAATACTCTCCAGGTCCATCCATGCTGTTATGAATGGTAAGCCAATCAGACAAAGATAAGTATCACATGATCTTACACATACCTGGAATCTAATTAACAAAATAAACTGATGGACAAAATAGATCCAGAGACATAGAAGCATAAAACAAACTATCAAACCTCAGAGGGAAGGTAGGGGAGGGTAGGTGAATGGGGGGAAGAGATCAACCAAAGAACTTGTATGTATATTCAGAACTTACAGACACAGACAATAGGATGGTGAAGGCCTGGGATGGGCAGGAGTGGGCTAGAAAAAAAGAGAGCATGCGCAATACTTTCAACAATAAAGATTAAAAAAAGACAGTTATTCTAAAAGTTATGGGGTGATATCTCATTGGGGTTTTGACTTACATTTCTCAGATGATTAGTAATGTTGAGCACCTTTCATGTACTTTGGATATTTGTATGTCTTATTTTGGAAAAATATCTATTCGGATCCTCTACCAATGTTGTGGAATGAACACAGGTGAATAACCACTGGAGTCCAGACCAAATTAAAATTTAGGGAGCCTTTATTAGCCAGCCAGCCAGCAACTGCTCTGTCTTTCTCTACACAGGAAGTTCAGAGAGCAGCTCTGTCCCTTTGTGCAGGACCGCTTTTAAGCACATTTACCACATCTTGTTTTTGCAGAGTAAAGAATTTAAGACAAAACAGTTTTTAATGTCAGGGTCATATTATTGATGACTATGTTATTTACAGGGTCATCCTGTTATTCAGAAAGCTGACTGTGTTCTATCTTGCAAGGCTATTTTGTGAGGTGCAGCTGGGATTCAAGGCTAAGTCAACTAGGAGGAAGCATATGCTCAAAAATTTCTACTCTCTAACACCAACTTTTTAATCAATTTTTTTTTTTGCTACTGAGTTGAAAAATATTTAATCAATAACCTAAATTTCTCGCTGAAGACAATGGAAAAAAAGAGCACACTAAATTTAAAATAAGCGTAAAAAAGAAAATAGTAAAGATTAGCACAAAGATTTAGGAGAGAATAAAACAATAGGGAAAAGTCAGAGACCAAAAGCTTATGTGTTTAAAAAAACCAAAATTGACAAACTTCTAGTTAAATCAGTGAAAAATGAAAAAAAAATTGAAGTGATTGCAATTATAAACAAAAGCGGGAACATTACCACAGAAATCATACAGAAATAAAAATTTAGAAGGGGATACTATAAATAATTGCATGCCAATAAAATGGATACTTAACATGGAATGAATCATGTGTTAAATAAAGAAACCAACTATTATCTACAAAATACTTAAAAATAATTTATATTATTCACAAGCTTTTCTAAAAATTAAAATTTTCAACTCAACAGCAAACTCATACAAAGACATCACAAGAAACCAAAAATAAGATTCTTAACAAAATACTGGCAAAGCAAATAAAAGTACATATAAAATAATTAAAAAAATGGTATTTATACTAGGAAGACAAGTCGGTTTAACATTTGAAAATAAATTAATGTAATACATCATATCAGTAGTGTGATACATCACATCAATAGAAGAAAAACAAAAATTACGTGATCATGTCAATTGACACAGGGAAAACAAACCTAAGGGACAATGACTGAGAGACACCAAATATATAGATAATCCCTTCCCTATGCCTGGATTCTGCTGAGATGACCAAGGGATCCAAGAGTTCCACACATAATCTCTTAAAATAGTTCTCTGTGACTGAATATTTGATTCTTCCAAAGCACGAATAAAAGGTTGTCCAGCCACACCCTTGACTTTCTCTTAAGAGCACACTTTTCTGCTAGAGAATCTCCTGAGTATCTTTCCCAAGGAGACAAGCTGAGAGTTTCCCTAATTACCAACCCCTAGTTCAGTTTATTTAACATTCCTTCCTTTAATCATCCTCTTTCCTCTGGCTTTTTGTTATAAACAGCAAGGTCAACCAAATCACTCTTTAAATGTTACTTGGAAATAGCCTCACGTAAATATTGCCCAATTCCAAAACCACTTAAAAGCTTCAGGTGTGAGAGCAACAGCCCACTTCCAGGAACCAAAATCGGTATCAGTCAAGGTTAAACTAAAGAAACAGAACTGAGTGGGATAAATGTAAAAAAGTTTTAGGGCAGATGTCTTAATGCTCAGGCAAAATGTAGGCTCCTGTCCTAGTTTGTCTGGGCTAACAAAATATCACAAAATGGATAGCTTATAAACAACACAAGCTGATTTCTTAATTTGGAGGCTGAAGGTATGAGATGAGGGTGCCAGCATGGTCAGGGGAAGGTCTTCTTCTAGGATGCAAGCTTCTCATACTCTCCCAGCAGAGGAGTGGGCAAGTGGGCGTCCTCGGTGCTCCTTTCTACAGGCACTGCTCCCAGTCACAAGGGTTCTGCCCTCCTGACCTAATTATCTCCCATAGGCCCCGCCTTCTAATGCAGTCACCTTGGGGGTGGCTTTAACATATGAATTTGGGGGGAACAAATTCAGAAGACAGTAGCTAGAGTCCCCGGTAATTTAACCAAATACTTTTCTAGGTATGTTATAAAGGTATTTTCTAGATGTAATTAGAGAATCAGCTGACTTAAAAAGTTTTACATCATCAAGGTGGTCATTCAATCATATGGAAAGGCCATGAGAAAAGGGCTTAGGCTTCCCAGAGAAAGAGAAAACATTGTGCCTGGAATGCAGCTTTAGCTAGCATCTGAGAGATCTTGTGTGCCTTTCTAGGCGGCCTGCCCCAGGGCTTCAAGTGTGTCAATTAATTCCTTGCATTAATGGCTACTGACTGTCTCTCTGATGCAGTGGTTCTCAACCTACCTAATGACGTGACTCTTTAAGACAGCTCCTCATGTGGACCCCCAACCATAAAATTATTTAACTTGCTACTTCATAACTGTAATTTTGCTACTGTTATGAACTGTAATGTCAATATGTAGGATGTATTTTCGTTGTTACAAATTGAACATAATTAAAGCATAGTGATTAATCACAAAAACAAAATGTAATTGTATATTGTGAAATATTTATTTCTAATTACAAATAAATGCAATTTTGTCTTGAATCATGGTGTTGCGTGGATAACGGTCTTCATATGACAACACTAAACTACATTGCTACATTTTGCTACACTGAGGAGCTGTGTGTTGGTTCCTAAGACCATAGGAAGTAGGTGTTTTCCAATAGTCTTAGGTGACTCCTGTAAAAGGGTCATTTGACCCCCAAAGGGGTCACGACCCACAGGTTGAGAACCGCTGCTCTGATGGACCCTTGACTGATTCACCTGAATCTAGAATATATTTGTTTGCATAAACTAGAAAATCTATTAAAATAGATGGCATATGTTTCCAATAACCAGTTCTTGCCTGAATTTGATTTTGAACACTTTAGTGTTAAAGACATGAAATACCTACTTATTACACTTATCAATTCAGAGTTATATTAAATATAGAGTTGGCATGAGCAGCCTCTGAATAATTTTGTTTTATCATGAAAGGGTAATCACTAAAAACCCTATAAATGCCTGTGAAACATAGGGAAGTGTCTATGTTTTTGTTTCATAAGCACTTTATTTAAACTGATACCATTAGTCACACAAAAAAGCAATGCCATTCTTCAACATAAGGGAGGTCTAGCAGCCTTTTAAAGAGATCTATTAAAGATCACCTTAGATTCATTATTTTCAAGTGAGGAACCATCCAGATCCAATTTAGTTTCATGGTCTTAATGAAGAAAACTAAATAAAATTTCCAATTGTAAACATTTTTGCTGTCTGAGGCAATAAAGATGTCTTGGTGGACTATGAGTGAAACAAAGCAGCAAAAACCAGGTCCTTATTTTTGCTTATATGAAAAATTTTACTAGATTTGTAATGTACCAGATATAGAGAAGGACCGTCAGGGCTCCAAATATGAGCAATTAAACTATGATTCTGTCCTTTAGGCTTTATTACTTTAAAAGCAGTTAGATTACGAATATACTACTGACAACATTTGGAAAACACCAATAATAATGTTTAGCTAGTTTAGTCAGAAAAGATATCGCTAATATGGGCCACAGTTATTTGTTGGAGAATTCTAATGATGCCAAGAGAGTTTTAATGAGCAAAGATATATAAAATATTTTTGTATGTAACCAGTATATAATTTTAGAAGGAAAAAGAAAAAGCCAAAAACCGTCTGCTTCCAGCAACTAGTACTAGACTTTTTTCCAGGAAAAAATAAATAGCTGTAACACTAGACAAAATGTTTCGGCTAACTGCTTTTAGGCAAGGAACTATAGGCAGCATGAGACTATAATTCTTGCAAAGAGAAAAACACAAGCAGTAAGCCCCCAGGTGAATTATCTCAACTTCCTGCAGGGGGGTACTCTTCTGAGATGAATTAAGAAGCACCTTGGCAGAGCTAAAAAGGCAGAAGGTAGGTTTAGTTCCTACTGAAATGGTAGGATTTCTGAGAAGGATGGAGCAGAGCATGATGACATATGAAATGTGTCTGGATACCCACCCTTACCTCACTGAGGCCTGCATTTCTCAAGTTCAAGCAAAGGCTCCAGGAGACCTGCAGATATCATTTCCTTCTGGGCGGAGAACTAATGGATGAAACAGAATGTTATGCATAACTGGAAGATATTGGAGCTGTGGCCCAGGACAAGTAGAGAGTCCTCAATGAGCATCCAGGACATTCAGATTGAGTCCTCAATTAAAGACACTCCTTATGGTGTGGAGCTATCCTAGAGTAATGACCATTCTTCAAAGCCTGAGCCTGAAGCCATTGCACACCCCCTTTAACAAACAATTAAGTACATTTGAAAAGTGCAAAAGGATCTCCCAGTTGTTTAAGCACCAGCAAAAACACATCTCAACACTTTCAGAGCAAGAAGACATAATCCAGACACCTACGCAGTAACAATTAAATGGTCACCACAAAATAAATATTCACTAGATATGTGGTAAGCATAAAAGCATAAAAATTTGATTCATAATCAAGGATAAAGGCAGTTAGTAAATAAGCCAAAGAGTTTCCCCATATTTTTAAATTAAGAGACAGTGAATTTTAATGAACTATTATATCTTCAAGTAGGGGAAAAAATGATCATAATGAGTGGGCTGTGTGAAATTTAAATAAAGAAATGTAAATTAAAACAAAACACAAATCTAGACCTGAGAAGTCAGCTTCTGAATTAAAAATATGATTAATGTGGCTTAATGGCAATGATGACTGCAAAATAAAAATATTTACTGAACTAGAGGACATGTCAATATAAAATCTCCAGGCAGAAGACAGAGAGCAAGGAGATTAAAAATATAAAGAGCCTCAGTGACTTGTGCCATAGTAATAGTACATGTGTAATTTGATTTCAACATGAAAATGATAAATAGGAAAAAACTGAAGAAAACATTTCAATAATGCATTTGAAAGTTTGTTTCAGTTTATCCAACATCTAAGTGTTTTGCCCTAGAACAGTGGTTCTTAACCTTCCTAAGGCCACAACCCTTGCATACAGTTCCTCATGTGGTGGTGACCCCCAACCATGAAATTTTGCTACTGTTATGCATCGTGATGTAAATATCTGCATTTTCCGATGGTCTTAGGCAACCCCTGTGAAAGGGTCATTCGACCCCCAAAGGGGTAGCAACCCACAGGTTGAGAACCGCTGCCCTATAGTTTATTCGAAGTCTCTATTCTACTATACTGCCACTAGTAGAAGATTAATGCATTATTTTTGAATTGACATTATTTTTTTCAATATTTTTATACCTGTTTACACCTAACCTTTAAAAAATGACAGACAATGTAGAGACACAAAATAATTAATGGACTTTTCTAATATGGCAAGGGATAAAATAAATGTTTGATGAATCAAATCTCTTTGGGCAGAAAGTGAATGATATTATCATCTTAATATTTTTTGCCAATGGTAAATTATAGACATCAGCTACGCAGAGTTTCTCATTGTGCATGTCTCATGTACAAGAATAATACTTAGGACTCATTGTCCATTGAAACCTCTTTAAATCACTTTTTCAGTAAGAAGCAAAATAAATTTGGTGATAATACCACCAAATTGTTATAAAAATTACAAATACTGCCTCATATCACTTTTTGTCTTCATCCATGTAACATTAGTAAGCTAACATTCAGCATGACTCCAGAAGTTTCTTAAATTTTGGAATGTAAAAACATTATTAAAATATACCTTTGTGTGTTAAAATATACCTTTGTGTGTTAATGATCACAACACCACTTGCAAATAGTTAACAAAATATTAGGGCTTAAGCATATTTGGTTCTAGCCATTTTAAGTACTAAATATTTTTTTCTCTGACTGCATTACCAAGTACCTAAGACAGTGAGTCTCAGACTGTGGTCCTGTCATACTTTCTTGGTGACATGCTAGGAGGACTTGATGCCAAAAGAGATCTCTGTACACTCCTCGAGAAGATAAAACTACTGAAACATTAATTTTATATTTTTTCTTTATGTTTAGTACTCTTTCATTGATTTATTAGAGTGACTGGTTAGTAAAATTATATAAGATTTAGGTGTACAGTTCTATAATACATTATCTGTATTATGTATTACATGCTCACCAGCCCAAGTCAAGTCTCTTTCCATTATCATTTAAATCTCTTACACCAAGCATGTCAAACTCGCAGCCTGCGGGCCACAACAAATATGGTTGTGGCCCAGCCAATATAATGGTATGTAAGAAACATTTTAATAAAAATTTCATAACTTAATTTTTACAATATCCTGTTATACATAATTATTAATAATGTAGTCAACATTCACTAATGACTGACTACTATAATCATGTATAGTAATTAATTTCCCTTACGAGGTTGATGGGCAGGAACACCATTTTTCTCCACTAATACAAGCAGTGAATATTTATCTAAAATGTCACATAGACAAGACAAAATTCAAAGATAAACAAGATGAAAGAAGGGAAATATTAATAAAAATAGAGGTCTGTTAAAATAACTTAGTGATTTTTTTTTAAACTACATTTCAAAGAAGGTTAGAAATTATGGATTTGTGAACTGAGTAATGTGGATATCTATTTTTTTTTTTCAGCAAAACAATCTATTCTTGGAATTTTGGGGTCCATTTTGTTCACATCATTAGTTTTGGACTGACTTGTTTGGTGTGTACAACAGGAAATACTTTGTTTTCAGATAATAAGAAAAATAGGTTTATTTGCATTACATTTATTAATTTGTGCAGTTATTCAGTGTCTGGTAAGTTAATGTTCAAGAAAAATATTAATTTTTATTAAAATGTTCTATTATTTTTGGTTAATGCTTATTAATTTATTTCAGCTCTTTATATTCAGCATGTCTCTATGGAAATAAACCTATATTTCTATAAAAATTGAAGCTTTTGAATTTTTGTGGCCCACATAAATTTAGACCTTATTTATTTGGCCTGTGTTAGCCTTTGAATTTGACATGCTTGCCTTACACCCTCTTCTACTTCTCCCTGTCCCCATTTCTCTCTGACAATTAACATAATATTATTTAGGTTTAGAAGTCTATGAGGTGTTGTGTTTGTTGTTGTTTATAAATCCTTACTCAGGATATGTTTTTATTAATTTAAAGAGAGAGGAGGGAAGAGAGAGAGAAACATATATCAGTTGCCTTTTTTATGGGCCTTGACAGGAGATTGTACCACAAATTAAGTTTGTGCCATGACTGGGAATCAAACCTGCAAACTTTTTTGCTAATATTTTGTTGAGAATTTTAGCATCTATATTTACCAGGGATATTGGCCTATAATTTTCTTTCTTTGCAGTGTCTTTATCTGATTTTGGAATTAGGATAAAATGAGCTTGAAAGTCTTCTTTTAATTTTTTGAATAGTTTGAGAAGAATAGATGTTAGTTATTCTTTGAATGATTGGTAAAATTCACCTATGAAACCAACCACTCCAAATTTTTGTTTGCTCAGAGTTTTTTATTACTGTTTCAATTTCACAAGTTATAATCTGTTTGTCCAAATTCTCTAGGTATTTTTCATTCAATATGGGAAGGTTGTATGTGTCCAGGAATTTATCAATTTCATCCAGATTGTCAAATTTGTAGGCATATTATTGTTCATAATATTTTCTTACCATCCCTTCTATTTATTTGATACCAGTTGTTACTTCTCTTTCATTTCTGATTTTATTTATTTGGTTCCTCTCTTTTTCTTTTCACTTTAATTTCTTTATTGGTTAAGGTATTACATATTTGTCCTCATACCCTCATTACCTTTCTACCTCCCCCTCCCAAATGATGTCCTCACCCCCCTTTTGTCTGTGTCCACTGGTTAGGCTTATATGTATGCACACAAGTCCTTTAGTTGATCTCTCCCGCTCACCCGCATCCTACCATACCTTCGCTCTGAGGATTGACAGTCTGATCAATGCTTCTCTATCTCTGGATCTGTTTTTGATCATTAGTCATGTTCATTATTTCCCATAGATGAGTGAGGTCATGTGATATTTATCTTTCTCTGACTGGCTTATTTCACTTAGCATAATGCTTTCCAGTTCCATCCATGTTATTGCAAATAGTAGGAATTTCTTCTTTATTAGTACAGTGTAGTATTTCATTGTGTAGATGTACCACAGTTTTTTAATCCAAGCATCTGCTGGTGGGCACTTAGGCTGTTTGAAATCTTAGTTATGGTATATTGTGCTGCTATGAACATAGGGGTGCATATATCCATTCTGATAGATGTTTCTAGCTTCTTGGGATATATTCCTAGAAGTGGTAATACTGGGTCAAATGGGAGTTCCATTTTTAATTTTTTGAGGGAACTCCACACTGTTCTCTACAGGGGCTGCACCAATCTGCATTCCCACCAGCAGTTCACGAGGGTTCCTTTAGATCTGCATCCTCTCCAACATTTGCCGTTTATTAATTTATTAATGCTAGCCATTCTGACAGGTGTGAGATTCGACCACATTGTCATTTTGATTTGCATCCTTGGATAATTAGTGATTTTGAGAATGTTTTCATAGGTCTCTTGGCCTTTCTTCTGTCTTCTTTCAAAAAGTTTCTATTTAGGTCCATTGCCCATTTCTTGATTGGATTGTTTATCTTCCTTTTGTTGAGTTGTATGAGTTCTCTGTAGTTGCTAGAGAATAAACCCTTATCAGTGATAACATTGGCAAATATGTTCTCCTATGGAGTAGTCTTTCTTGTTGTTTTGTTGGTCTTTTGCTGTATAAAAACTTATTGATTTTGATGTAGTCCCATTTGTTTATTTTCTCTTTGGCTTCCATTGCCCTAGGAGAGTATCAGTGAAGAAATTCCCTCAGCATATGTCTAAGATTGTGCTGTCTGTGGATTCCTCTAGTATTCTTATGGCTTAAGTTCTTTATTCATTTTGAGTTTATTTTTGTGTTTGGTAGTCTAGTTTCATTTTTTTTTTGAATGTATCTGTCCAATTTTCCCAAAACCATTTATTGAAGAGATTGTCTTGATTCCATCGCATGTTCGTGATTCCTTTGCTGGATATTAATTGGGCATAATGGTTTGGGTCGATATCTGAATTTTCTATTCTATTCCATTGGTCAATATGTCTGTTCTTGTGCCAGGACCAGGCCGTTTTGAGAACAGTGCCTTTGTAGAACAGCTTGAAATCTGGTATTGAGATCCCACCTTCTTTGTTCTTCTTTCTCAGGATTGCTGTAGCTATTCAGGGTTTTTTTTTTATTCCAAATGAATTTTTGAAGCGTTAATTCTAGATTTGTGAAATATGCCATTGGTATTTTAATGGGGATTGCCTTGAACCTATAGATTGCTTTGGATAGTATAGACATTTTGATGATGTTGATTCTAGCAATCCATGAACACAGTACGTTCTTCCATTTGTTTATATCTTCCTCTATCTCTTTTTTCAGTGTCCTGTAGTTTTTTTGCATATAGGTCTTATACCTCTTTAGTTAAGGTTATTCCTAGGAATCTTAATATTTTTGGTATGACAGTAAATGGGATTGCTTTCTAGTCTCTTGTTTGTAAGTTCACAATTGGTATATAGAAATGTCATAGATTTCTTGGCATTAATTTTGTATCCTGCTACATTGCCAAATTTATTTATTAAATCTAATAATTTTTTATGGAGTCTTTAGGGTTTTTAATGTGCAGTATCATGTCATCTGCAAAAAAAGACAACTATACTTCATCTTTTCCAATTTGTATGCCTTTTATTTTTTCTTCTTGTCTAATTGCAATGGCTAATACTTCCAGTACTATGTCAAACAGGAGTGGTGAGAGAGGGCATCTCTATCTTGTTCCTGTTCTTAGGGGAAATGGTTTTAGTTTTTCCCATTGAGTATGAGGTCAGCTGTGTGTTTATCATATATGGCTTTTATAATGTTGAGGTATGATCCTTCTATTGACATCTTGTTGAGAGTTTTTATCAAGAAGGGTGTTGGATTTTGTCAAATGCTTTTTCTGCATCAATTGATATGACTATGTGATTTTTATCTCTCAATTTGTTTATGTGATGTATTGCATGTATTGATTTGCAGACATTGTACCATCCTTGCATTTCTGGGATAAATCCTGCTTGGTCATGTTGTATGACATTTTTGATGTACTGCTAGATTCGATTTTCTAGAATTTTGTTGAGGATTTTGGCATCTATGTTCATGAGGGATATTGGCCTGTAATTCTCTTTCATTGTGTTGTCTTTATCTGGTTTTGGTATTAGGGTGATGTTGGCTTCATAGAATGAGTTTAGAAGTGTCCCTTTCTCCTGAATTTTTTGGAATAGTCTGAGGAGGATAGGTTTTAGTTCTTCCTTGAATGTTTGGTATAACTCTCCTGTGAAGCCATCTGTCCTTGGGATTTTGTTTGCTGGAAGGTTATTGATGACTGCTTCAATTTCTTCCATAGTTATTGGTCTATTGAGATGTTTAGATTCTTCCTGATTGAGTTTTGGATGGTTTTATTTTTCTAGGAATATGTCCATTTCCTCCAGGTTGTCTAGTTTGTTGGAATAGAGTTGTTCATAATATGTTTTATCAATCCTTTATATCCTTTATATTTCTGTGTGGTCTGTTGTTATTTCACCTCTTTCATTTCTGATTTTGTTTATTTGAGTCCTCTCTCTTTGCTTCTGGTGAGCCTGGCTACAGATTCATCAATCTTGTTTATCCTTTCAAAGAACCAGCTCTTGATTTCATTGATTTTTTTTGTCTCTGTGTCATTTATTTCTGCTCTAATCTTTATTATCTCCTTCCTTCTACTCCTCTGGGCTTTGCTTGTTGCTCTCTTTTTAATTCTTTGAGTTGTAATGTTAGATGATTTACTACCATTTCTTCTTGCTTTTTGAGGTAGGCTGTGGAGCTATAAACTTACTTCTCAGGACTGCTTTCATTGTGTCCCAAAGATTTTGGATTGTTGTATTTTTATTGTCATTGGTTTCCAGAATGTTTTTAATTTCTTCTTTGATCTCATTGGTAACCAGATCAACATTTAATAACATGATATTCAGCTTTCAAGCGTTTGAGGTTTTTTTTTTTTGTTTTGTTTTGTTTGTTTGCTTATTTTTTATTGTAGTTTATTTCTAATATTATGCCATTGTGGTCTGAAAAGATGCTTGGTATGATTTCAATCTTCAGGAATTTGGGGAGACTTTGCTTTTGACCCAGAATGTGATCTATTTTTGAAAATGTCCCATGTACACTTGAGAAGAATGCATATTCCACAGCTTTGGGGTAAAATGTCAATTAAGTCTATCTGATCCAATGAGTCATTTAAGATTATGTTTTCTTTGTTGATTTTTTGTCTAGAGGATTTATCCAGTGATGTTTGTGATGTATTCAAGTTCCCTACTATGATTGTATTGTTGTCAATCTCTCTCTTGATATCTTTCAGAAGATTTTTTATGTATATGGGTGCTCCTGCATTGGGTGTATATATGTTTATCAGGGTTATATCCTCTTGTTGTATTGATCCCTTTAGTATTATGAAGTGGCCTTCCTTATCTCATCTTATGGTCCTCACTTTGAGGTTTATTTTGTTAGATACAAAATAAACAGTTATTTATTTATTTATTTTTAATTTCCATTTGCCTGAAAAATATTTTGCCATCCCTTCACTTTCAGTCTGTGTGAGTCCCTTGTTCTAAGGTGGGTCTCTTAGAGACAGCATATATATGGGTTATGTTTTTTATTCATTCAGCCACTTAATGTTCTTTGATTGAATCATTTAGTCCATTTGCATTTAAAATTATTATTGAAAGGTGCTTGTTTATAGCCATTTTTAATTTTTGAGGCTGTGTTCCTTCTTACCCTTTTGTTTCTTCTTTTTATAGCATTCCCTTTAGCATTTCTTGCATTGCTGGCTTTGTAGTGATAAAATCCCTTAGTCTTTTTTTTTTTGTCTGTGAAGCTCCTGATTTCTTCTTCAATTTTGATTGATAGTCTTGCTAGATAGAGTATTCTTAGATTCAGTCCCTTGTTTTGCACCACTTTGTATATTTCCTTCCATTTGCTAGCTTGATGTGTTTCTGTTGAGAAATCATTTGATAATCTGATGGGGGATCCTTTATAGATAACTTTCTGTTTCTCTCTTACAGCCCTTAAAATTCTCTCTTTGTCAATAATATTTGCTTTTTAAATTATGGTGTGTTTTGGTGTGAGTCTTTTGGGATTCATCTTATTTTGGACTCTCTATACTTGAGTAACTTTTTTCTCCCCCTTATCAGAGAAGTTTTCTGTCATTATTTCTTCAAATAAATTTTCTAATCCTTGTGGCTCTTCTTGTTCTTCTGGAAGTCCTATTATAGGTATGTTATTTTATTTTGCCTTGTCCCAAAGCTCCCTTAGGGTCTCCTCCTGCTTTTTAATTTTTTTCTCTAATTTACTATTTAGATTGGGCTTGTTTCTCTACCTAGTCTTCTAATTTACTAATTCAATCCTCTGCTTCTTCTAGTCTACTGTTGAAGCTTTCCATAGTGTTTTTAATTGTAGCTATATCATTTTTCATTTTTCCTGATTTTTGCATAGGTTGTTGATTTTTTTGTCCATCCAATGTATGAACTATAGGACCATTACTCTGAATTATTTTTCTGTCATGTTGCATGCTTCTGTTTCACTTATTTTCTACTTGGTGATTCCTGCTTTTCTTTCCTCTGAGTATTGCTTCATTGTCTCCCCATTCTGACTATCATCAGAAGGTTCAAATGTTGAATTGCAGGGTCCTGCACCATGTGCAGTGGGGGTTTTGGATCTCCCAAGTGTCACTGAAGAGCTCTGACACCAAGACATGCAGTTGCTATGGGTTAGTGGAAGCCATGCTCGCTCTGGTTCAGAGTCATAGGCCCTTAGTGTGGCTTTGTGTGTGTGCCTAGAATCAAGGACTTAGTGTGGCTTGTGCCACATTGAAACAGAGGACCCATTTGTGTGTGCCAAAAATAAAAGTTCTCTATTGGGTGTCAAGAGTCAGAGGGTCTATGTGTCCATGTTAAGAGTCGAGTATCAGAGTCTCTGTTGTTTTGGTGCTACCTCACACTGAGAATCAGGGTGTCTGCGTGTACATGCACCAGGAATTGGAGTCACTGGCTCTTAGTGTGAATGTACTGGGAATCAGGGATCCTAGGCACGTGTAATTAACAGAATCTAATCCCTGGTGATCATTGCTGCCCCTTGTGTGGAGATTCAGGGTCCCCAATCTGCTTGGGAGACTGGGTTGCTCAGTTTCACTGTGTGGGTAGGAGGCCCACTTCTGCCCTGTGGTAAACAGCCTTCTGTGGGCACTTGCCCTGAATCAAAGTCAGGTGGCAATGCTACTTAGTGTGGATGTGGGGTCTGGTCACACGGCTGTGCAGAGTGGAAAACAAATTTCATTGTCCCTGAACCCAGGCTCACATTCAGTGCTGCCTCCCTGTGTGGTCACAGGGTCTGGTTGTGGGGAACAAACTTCCCAAGACCACACATCCAGGTTCAAATTCAGTGCAGTCTCTCTACTAAGGTGCAGGGTCTGGTTATGGGAAACAAACTCCCTGGGTTTTCACCCCCAGCCTCAAATTTAGTGCTGTCTCCCTGTAGGATCTGGTCACAGAAAACAATCTCCTGAAGATCATGTGCCTATGCTCAAATTCAGAACTGCCTCCCTGCCTGGGCATGGAGACTAGTCGTGGGAAACAAATTCTCAGCATTCACAAGTCCGGGCTCAAGTTCACCACTGTGTCTCTGCTCTGCGTGGGTGTGGGATCTGGTCACATAAAACTACTTCCCTAGGGATGAGCAGATAGGCTCAAATTCAGCTCAGTCTCCCTGCTTGGGCATGGAGACAAGTCACAGGAAACAAACTTCCTATGTCTAACTCCAAGGCTCAAAGTCAGGCAGAGTCACTGCTTTGTGTGTTTGGAAAACCTATTGTACCATTGGGGTCTGATAGTTTCTATGTTGCTGCAGCAGAGGCTGCAAGGTAGGAGGATTGGCTTTATGACTCATAGAAATCTATGTCTGTGGTGCTTGGAGTCTTGATGTCCCTGGGTCTGTATTAGTGATCACAGATCTTTTACCAGTATGGCTGAAGGGTCCTTATTTGCTTCTGAGACAAGACTGGGTATTGGCAAGGCTAGGATTCTTCTAGTCTTAAGCAGTTCTGTTCTACAAGATGGCATGGTCTCTGTGCTCCTGGTGTCCTCCCTGGTGTGTTTGCAGCAGCACCAGACTATTGCTATCTAAGACTGGCCAGATTGGCAGTCCCCTAGAAGAACTGCAGGGTCTAACTGTCCCTATTTCACTCACACACACACACACACACATCCACAAACACCTTATCACTCCCTCACTCACACACTTTCTGCTGGTTGCCAACTTTCCTCTACCTTTTTTTTTCTTCTTGATGAGTCTCATTAAAGGGTAATCAATCTTGTTTATCTTTTCAAAGAACTAGCTCTTGATTTCTTTGATCTTTTGTATTGTTGGTTAGAATCTATTTTGTTTATTTCTGCTCTGATCTTTATTATTCCCTTTTTGTACTTACTTTTGGCTTTGTTGGCTGTTCTATGTCCAGTTCTTTTAAGTGTAATGTTAGATTATTTATTTGAGATGTTTCTTGTTTTCTTTTGGTAGGACTATCATACTATGAATTTCCCTCTTTAGACTGCTTTTGCTCTATCCCAAAGAGTTTGGGTTGTGTTTACATTTGGTTCAAGGTTTCTTTAGATTTCATTGTTAACCCATTCATTGTTTAGTACCTCCTCCCTTGCCACCTCTTTGAGGAGTTCATCTTCGAGGTTGGGTGGGTGAGCAGGAGCATTGTCAAGGACGAGGAGGGCTTGCATGGTTAGGTTGTTTTCTTGTAGATATTTCTTAACAGAAGGGCCGAAAATTAGGTTTACCCACTCCACAAAGAACTGCCTGGTGACCCAGGCCTTCGGGTTTGCCCTCCACATAACTTGGAGTTTATCTTTTAAAATCTCATGTGACTTAAAGACTCTGGGGTTTTCCGAATGGTATAGGAGAGGAGGCTTGATCTTGCAGTTGCCACTCGCATTGGCTTTGTGGCCTGGCATCGCTTTCTCCTCTGCCATTATATAAGTCCTATACGGCATCTTCTTCCAGAAAAGCCCTGTCTCATCACAGTTGAAGACTTGCTGGGGGATATATCCTTTGGTTTCTATCAGTTCGGAAACAGTTTTGAGATAATCCTCATCTGCTTTCACATCCAAACTTGCTTCCTCACCATGCCTGAAGATGGAGTGAATGCCGGACCTTTTCCTGAAGTTATCAAACCAGCCACTACTGGCTTTAAATGAGTCTTTCAATGCTTCGTCCATGGAAGTGCACAGGGTCTGCTCCAGAAAATCACCGTAAATCGCTCGCGCCTCTCACATATGATGCCCTGTGTTAATGTATCTCCTTTAAGCTGCTTCTCCATCACTCACACCATCAGTAGATTCTCCATCTTTTCATGGAGAGAGCTACATAGCTTAGAAATTATTTTAACGCCCTTAGCTGGTGTTATACCCTTTATCAACTCCTTCTGTTTAAGCACAGTGTTTATCCTTGAAGTACTATGCCCATATTGCCTCACCAAGTCAGCCACTCGCACACCTTGCTCATATTTTTCTATGATTTCAGCTTTAATTCAATAGACATCATCCTCTTCTGAGCACTGACCTTTCCACTCGCTTTCTTCAGACCCATGGTTATAAAAAGAAATGTGACAAAGTATGTAAATGCACAAAAGATGCTTCGACAATGAGGTAAACAAGCACACTGAGGCGTGGGAAACTATGAGACACTGGAGTAGCAGTAAACTGATGGGTCATGTGCAGCCATCTGTTCTGCGCGATTACTAGTATCTCAAATGTTGCTCGTATTTCAAAGCAAAATATTGCTTGCTCGACAGCTCGTATCTCAAAAATCTTATATGTTAAGGCACTCGTATCTCGAGGTACCACTGTATATATATATCACATTTCCTTAAACACTGTTGGCTTATGATCTTTAAGTCTACCCTGAGAGTAGGTTTCTATATGATAGCCAACTATGTGTTTTCCCTCATAATGAAGACTCAAAAAGATGCTCAGCAAGAAACAGCGAAATTACTGAATAGAATTTACCATAAAATGTCAGAAACAACATCCATAATTTTGTGTAATGCTACAAGGTTAAATATATTTTTAGTTTAATAATAATAGTATTTAAAAACTATCCCATAGTTTAAAATTAAGTCAAAGTGAATGCGCCAATATATGTTAGAACAAGAATTGGCATGCTTTCTAAAAAGATCCTGCAGTTTTACAAGTCATAATTTCATAAATTATTTTGACTTCATGCATTTTATTGAAATGGCCTTCAAGCTAATCAATTGTAGCAGTAGTTTCATCATAGATATTCACTTCTCTAAATTTCTGATGAATTATTATCTTCAGAGCTAAAAATTGAACCTGACAGAAAAAAATACAGAGCTCCCTCTTAAATATAATTATCTGCTCTGTATAGCTGTGAGAAATATACACATACACTATGAAAAGTAGGTATAGAAGAAATGTTACATTTAGTTTGAGATACTCTATATTCAAATTTAAATTCTAGATAATCCCACACTCTTCTTAGTTATGACTTGAACAAGCATAACAATATGCCTAGTATTTCCCTTATTTTTGTTCTATAATAATTTTTTTATTCTAATTAGTTTCAAAACTTTTCCTAGTTTTCCCCTGGGCCCAAGACATTAAAGCAGACTTTATAGAGGATATATTAGCCACTGCTTAATCTCCGGTTTTGATTTTGTGACTTTACTCATGCCTGTTCATTCCATATTGCTTAGAATATTTTCTGCTTTACCTCAAAATTATCAAAAATAGCAGTAATAAAAAAGGATTCATGTACTTAACAGTTTCAAGAAAAGGAATGATATAAGCAAAACAGTCTGTGACCAATCCAATTTCAACTGAATTGTACAATAGAAAGACATAGCTTATTTTCTGTGTATATGTTTCTTATGGTGAAAATAAAGGTAGAAGAGATAAGATTTAAGATTTTCTTTTTTTATTTTAACTCATGAAATCCAGTAGGAGTAACAATTATATCTACATTAGAATACTCTTTCCAACCGAAGTTATAGTCATTGTCAGCACCCTAAAGATCTCTTACATGTGAAATAATTCCCATCTTCTCCAAACCAATATCTAAGTTACCAAGTTCTATAGTTACAAAACTTATTGTCAGATAATTCCAACACATGTTTGTCTTTCTATAATTCTCAGGAATAAAAATGAGTCAAAGTCCTACCTGAAATTTATACATAAAACTAGAATGCTTTTAAAATGTATTTGTAACATATTTACATTCCCAGCAATATTTGGTTAAGTGGATATCACAATTTGATTACATATAAAGTCAGATACTCTGTGAAGAGTATAGAGCTATATGTACTATGTATCTTAGATTATTGTAATGAACAAGCACAGATCAAAATTGTTATGAATAGTTTGGATAAAATGTTTAAAACTGCCAGTAAAATACATATATAATGAAACAGACAATCAGCAATTAACTACCTTTGTATAGTAATAGCCAATTTCTCAGTTTTCAACATGTTCTTCATTTGGTGAGAGAGTACTCATGCCTGTAAGACTAAAGGTCCGTAGGCTTTCCAAGTGCTTAGTTATTCCTTCTTGTCCACACACCTCAGTGCTGAGCTCATGCATATGTTATCAATTTTAAATGCACATGTTTAAAAATTTAATATCTCTGAAATGTGTCTTATAATCAATGGCAGGTCAGAGTTTCTTTTTAAAATGTATTAGTTGCACACACAGATTGGTGTATGTATCAATGATGATTTTTACTCAGTTGACTATATGGTAGATGGTTTGAACACAAAAAGTAGCATATACAGTGGAAAAATAATAAGTTCTAGGATCAGGTTTAGAGATCTATTGCAAGATATAGACTGACACAATGGTGTCCAAGGGAAGGTTGGACCTGAGGCCAATGGTGGGTGATTTTAGCAGATGGGATAAACTTTTACAAAATGAGATTGTATAGAATTAAGGACAAAGTAGTCTTATTGCCTTTAAATAAAGCTAGGGGCACATCACCCTCACACCTAGAATGGAGGTAGGAATTGTGGGAGCCAAATTTGGGGGGTGAGGATGGGATGATTAAGAAATAAAACTCATAATGTTTAGTTATTTTAGTGAAGTGAGAGTCAAGATCATAAAATGAGTACAAGGCCAATTCTAAACATACAGCTTAGAAAGGCTGGTTAATATTATGGTTATCCTCCAATAGAAAAACTGAGAATCTTAAAACAGTGCTTTGTGAGGCTCTGGTCCGAATTCCCTGTTTTGCCGTAGCCCATGAGGGAGGGCCCAATTGTAGAGGGGAGAACTGAAAATAACCCCCCACTTTAAGCAATCACACTCTCCATGGAAATAGTGTAGTGTATTTGGGGGGCTTGAGCCCATCATGATCATATTATGACAGAAATACATCCAAATCCATATGTAAGTTTCTTTGAAACTTGTGGTAATACTAAAAAAAAAAAAAAAAACACAAACATTTTAGCATCCCCTGAAGTGTCAAGTGATACTTCTATACCTCTTACCAGTGGGTACCTTTGGGAACTGCAAGTTTCCCTGTCCATTACTCTTCCTGTAGACAGCAGCATGAAGTAGAAGACGTCCTCATTTTATGATCTTGTCTCTCACTTACCCCCAAACTGGGCATTGGGAGGCAGCTGTGTTAGAACGAGGGAGACGATCTCTGTGCTAGCAAAGTACCACTGAGGTGGCTCAGCACAAGGTCCAGCCTGTTGGAATTAAGAGTGAAAAACCAGGATGAGGTTGATTGATAGAAAAAAAGGAAACCATCAAATAGATAAAAGTCTTGTAGCAGTTTTAGTGAGAAAGAGTGATGAGTGAAAAGATAAAATCATAGTGTATGCTTTGAAATTGCATTTTTACAAATAAGGTAAGAAGCAGAGTAGTCTCCCTGTGAGAACATAAGCAGGCAGGAAGATGCTGGGATCTGGCCGTGTATCCCCATCAGGGTAGGTAAAGACAAGTGTAGTCCATGGGCCACCGGTTAGTTGTGGAAAAAGAAATCAGAGAGAGAGAGAGAAAAAAAAAA